>PVKA01041929.1:0-10001 GCA_004027165.1 Ctenomys sociabilis
AAAAAAAAAAAAAAAAAAAAAAAAAAAAAAAAAAAAAAAAAAAAAAAAAAAAAAAAAAAAAAAAAAAAAAAAAAAAAAAAAAAAAAAAAAAAAAAAAAAAAAAAAAAAAAAAAAAAAAAAAAAAAATGGCCTTTCTTAGCCTCTCTTGAGAAGTGTTGACTTCACAGAAATCCTGCTGTGATAGGAACTGTGTGGGCAAACATTTGCCAAGCCAGAGTGAGTATGACACCAACCAGGGGAACATCATGGTTGTCACAGGGACAGTGGAGAGAGGGGAGCTAGAAACTCTAAGTCCAGAGCTCTTCGCATTAAAGAGGGAGGAGTACAAGGAATGTAGAAAAGAGAACGTAGGTAACTAAGAAAAACATAAAAGTAAAGCCTGTATTCATGAAAGTAAAGAAATACCGCAAAATCTGAGCGTAACAGATTTCCTTGTGAAGTATAAACAGCTGTATAACTCCTTTGGCACCATTTTAACTATGATCTAGTTTTGTCATTTTTTAATATTCCAAAATGGTCTTCAGAACTTCTAGGTCAAAGTATGGTTTGTGTTTAGATTTTTCATTAGTTCAGTTAATTGTAGCTTTGAAAATAAATTAGAAAGTCAAAACTATTGCATAAACAGCTACAGTGAATAATATATTTTTGACCATGTATTTTGTTATGATGAAAACAGTAGCTTCTTAAAATTGTTGAGATCTGTAATGATTTTCTGCTCAATATATGAATACAACTTAACATCAATAACATCGTGATAGATTATTATGTAACAGTAAAAAGTAAAGGAGTTGCTTTATTTATATGCAGCAACACTTATGCATTTAATGCATAAATATCTACTGTTAAGTAACTTATTTATGTTTAATTTTTCAGGTTTGCTATGACCACCAGTACCATTACAATCTTATGTTTTCAATTACTTGGTTTTAGTCATATGGGTATTTCTTATTAAAATAGTTCCTAATTTACATAATTTCCAAATGCCAAGGAGTAGTATTTAAATGTTGATATTAATATACTAATATATTAATCAATTCTTTCTGTGCACATGTTTCATGAAATCCATATATGGGTATTGCTGTATGTTTATGCATGAATCTATAGACAATGTTGCTTGTGTTAATTTCTCAATTTCTGTTTCATATAATTGTTTTTAAGAGGTTAATTAAATTCATTTTTAGAACCACAAAAACATTAAAAAATCCTATTTTTATTTCAAAAAATTAATTCTAGCTATAACTATGCTTTATGGTTCTGCCTAAATATCTTGAGAACAGTAATACTGAAAGTTTAATATGCTAATAAGAAAGTAATTTACATTTATAGCCTAAGTTTAAGTAATTCTCATATAATTTTATTGTATATTAACTTCATTTTCCCTTTTATATATATGCATTAAATTCCAGCTTTTAAAAGTCATCTAAGATATAATTAATTTCTAATAATTGCCTCATATATTTTGAATTAGTGCTTCCACAGTAGTAAATGAATCTCTAAACATTAAATAAAATATTTAGAATCAACAACACCTAAAATATTTTGATTTATTGCACTGTCACAAAATGAATACAACTTAACATCAATAATTAAAACATCAAATTAAAAAGTTATACTTTCTCAAAAAACATCTGTGTGTAAGTAAAGGATCACTTTAAAAGTACATACTTAAGCATGAGTTGAATTAGACCCAAACACAATAGCTTGCTGATTCTAAGCCTTTTTCTCTACACAGTTTTAAGCCCAGATGGATTCTGTCATAGTAAAGAATTAAGAGAAATAAAGTATTCACATTTATAATTGGTTAAATGTACTATTATAAGGGTTTCATTATTTTTAGCCTAATTTTTTTCTACTATACTTAAAGTTTTACTTTTTACTTTGGTATGATACCTAGCTCCAAGTAACATAAAGGAAGATTTAATTGAATTTAATCACATACAAAAAAAATAAAAAATAAAAAAAATAAATTACATACATACAGTGCAAAATATTGGAGATCAGTGGGACTTTTTGTAAACGTACGTTATTCAAGTAAGTGTGGTTATAAATATGAATTTTGATGATAAGTTTACTCTTAAAAAATCTGAGAGGGCTGGGGAGATAGCTCAGCAGTCTAAGCACCTGCCCAGCAAGTGCAAGGACCCGGGTTCCGTCCCTGGTACCACATGACATGGCAGTCATGCTCCGAGCCGGCCACTGAAAGCAGACATGTGGCACACGCGTGCAATCCTGGCACTGTGGGGGTTGAGACAGGAGGATCACTAACCATCCGAGCTGCATAATAAAAGCTTGCACCAAATAAATAAAAGATTAAAAATAATTTAATCTGATAATGTTAAATTGCATAGATTTCTATTCATTGGATAAATTAATTACATAACCTTTATAAGATTATATACTATTTATTCCAGAAGGCCATTATTTTGTACTTATTCTCTGATATCTTGTCAATAATATGACAATAATTATTTCCAGGCCCAGGAAGCAAAAGATAAGGCAAAGTATTTAGGAATTACCTCTAGCTATTGAAAGAATATACAAGGTGTCCAAGTTATGTGAGTAGTGGACTCCAAGAACTGAGTTGACTTAGGTCAGAAACAGACAACTTGCACAGTTCTAATGGTACCTATGAGACAGTAATCGGGGAAGTTTTTATATCTTGTTTTAAGCAGCAGGTAGCAAAATTCACAAGCATGAAAACTAATACTTTAACACAGTAAATGTGTATGCTAGAAATAAATGTTTGGCAGGATTGAAATTTTGAGAATGAAGTTAGAGGGATATTGAACATCACAATTCTCCAACCTATAAAAACACAAAGCATGCAGAGTTGGTGGCAAATAAGACACAGCCTGCATAGTGAAGCAAGCGCAGAAAGAGGAGCTTGGCTGAGAAGGTAGAACCCACTTTCCCTGGAAGAACAGTGGTGAGACAAGGGGGACCCTAGGGTCAACTTGATCTCACTTTGAAATTTCTAGCACTCTCCAATAGAGAGTCAAGAAGCCAATTAAATCCGATCAATGTGCTATGTAATTATAGAAAGACACATTTTTAGGTCAGGGCCATTTTTGCAGAAAAATACCTATAAAACAACTTATATTAATTAATCTCATTTTATTCATCCTTCGACCCTGGCCCTTTAGACCTGTATCATCTACATTCCATCACAGTGGCCTCCACAGACTGTGTATGTTCCCTTCACCCATTTCACCAACAAAGGAAAAATAATCCCGCAGAGTTGACCTCACCCCAGATATTTTCATACCCCTGGGACCAGGTGTGGTGGCATGCACCTGTAATCCCAGCTGAGGATTTGATCCTCAGGTGTGCTGTGTCAGCCCCACCCCCAGGGCACACTAAGCTGGCCATTGGGACCAGGCATGGTGGTGCATGACTATAATCCCAGGTCTTGGATCACTGAGTCTGATCTAGTAGTCTCAATAACCTGTAGACCTTTCCCTAAAATACAAAAAAAAAAAAAAACCTAAGGAGAATGTTCCTGCCCAACAGCAGCTGAGGAGGCAGTGGTTCCTCCAGGGAAGTATTAAGGACCAGCTCAGAAACACTTCGGAAAGTCAACGGGTGCCAAGATCCACTAGAGGAATGCTTGATGTGACTAGTTCTAGGAGTTTCTTGGAAGAAAATAATTGACAGGGATGATTCTAGATTTCTTTGTGCAAATCTCTGTTATGCATAATTGCTACTCCTAGTTTTGAACTTACACAAATTATTCAGAAGCATAAATGCTGGGTGCAAAGGGGAAAATAATATTCTCCTAAGAAAAAAATGAAAGAACCCAAGTGGAATTTAAAATATGTTTTGTGTTACTACATACTGAATTGACTTTGTTTTCCATTTAGCTAAGATTCACCCCTGCAAACAGCTGTCAATTATACAATTGAGAGGAAAGTACTTGGTCATTTCAGTTTTCTTTGTGACAGAAGTTGCTCTAAATATATTTTTCCCCTTAAAAGCCATCAGTTGGATATGTGAAGACCTGAAGTCATGAAGTTAAAGATTTGAGCAAATCTTTGGACAGTACTCTGTGTGTGTGTGTGTGTGTGTGTGTGTGTGTGTGTGTGTGCTGTGAGAACTTCAAACTATGAAAGCAGGATGGTGCTCCATCCTTAACACAGACAAAATTGTGAAAGCAGAGAAACAACTCAGAGTTTTCTACATGTGTACTAGAACTTTTATAGAAGGAGAGACCAGTGTCTGACACCCAGAAGTCTAAAACTGTAAGCGGAAGCAACAGTGTTGAAGTTAAGGACATGCATCAAAACGGAAAGTGGGTTGAGTTCAGAAGAAATTGTTCCTCAACAGTAAGCATGGTTTAGCATTGACAGCATGTTTCCTGTTTCCACCGAGAATTCTGGAAAAGGAGAGGAAGGAGGACATTTTGTGGCTGTTTTACATTATGATCGAGTGGTAGACTTGAAGGATGGGTGGAAGCTCAGCAGAGAGAATCTGTACATGTCCATCTAGCCATCACGAGCTGCCCATACAGTTCTTGATCCATTTTAAGAAATACTGGTGAAGGGGCTGGGGAGATGGCTCAGTAGAATAAGCACTTCCCTGGCAAGCGCAAGGGCCTGATTTCAATTCCCGGTTCTGCCAAGAAGGAAGAAAGGAAGGAAGGAAGGAAGGAAGGAAGGAAGGAAGGAAGGAAGGAAGGAAGGAAGGAAGGAAGGAAGGAAGGAAGGAAGGAAGGAAAGAAGGAAGGAAGGAAAGAAGGAAAGAAGGAAAGAAGGAAAGAAGGAAGGAAGGAAGGAAGATAGATAAATGATAGATAGATAGATAGATAGATAGATAGATAGATAGATAGATAGATAGATAGATAGATAGATAGATAGATAGATGAAGAGATGGTATTTGTTCTTTGCAATTTCTTCTTCTTACTTCCATAATTATGTAAGCAAAATGAACATTCATTTTGAGAGAATGATTGTTCTCTCAAAGATTGAGAGAGACCGTGCAGGGCAAATGCACCTACAAATACAGAAAAACTAATCTTTGAATGTGGGCAATAAGTACTCACTTTTCTCTGTGACAACTGAGCTCTGTGGCTAAAGGACTTCAATGGCAGGAGATTAAAACAGAATCAAGCTGTGTGACGTACATGCATGTGCTCCCCAAGATGATGGTAAAATTCATATACTGGAAATATGCACTAGTAACAAAGGCAAAAAGAAAGGAAAGTGGATTTAGGAAAACATTTGGAATGTGTGCATCCTTGATGCGCTGGAAGTGTACAAGAAAGAGCTGGGGAACATAAATTCATAGATAAGGTGGCTTTCCTTGTGCAACCCAAGGAGGCATTCAACTTCAACTGGCGATACTGGCTACACAGAATTTAAGAAACAGGATTGGAGAGATAGCTCATCACTCTAAAGGGCCTGTTTAGGAAAGCTTAAGCAAGTGTAGGGGACCCGGGTTCGGTCCCCTGCACCACATACTGCACCAGCCTGCCCCTTAGGATGGGCTGAGCTAAACCCTCCCTCCAAAATATGTATTTAAGAAACAGTTTCATTTTGTGTCTGTCTTAGCGAGGATTCCCCTGTACATCCTATCTGAAGCATGTATGAACCATGCTTCCTTCTGAGGGCAGGATGGGCTGCACACACCATTCTTTGTTGTAACTCAAAGGTTCAAACTAGAGTAGTAAATGAAATAAATCATGAGCCGAGACTCACAGGGGCAATGGTGCACTGGGAAGAAGTCTCCAGAGTCCAACACATAGTCAGAACAAGTAGGGGTGCTGGAAGGGTATTGGAAGGTGCTGGAAGAACCTTGTTATTGAACAGCATGCTGGATGGTCTTTATAGTATTTTGTGATTCCAGCTTGAGGAGCCACTTTGCAAACCCTCAAAGCTTCCTCACATTCCTCAGCTGGTCAGAATGTGTAGCCTGAGGGCCTGGATGGGAGGCTGAGTGGGAGGTGTCAAGTCTGTGCTAACAGTCTTTACCCTTTTACAGCAGCTCTGACTATGATCTAAAACGCTGTTTTGTTTTTTGTCAACACATACAAGTCTTTTTCATTTTCAAACACACTTGATCTATGAAGGTTAAAACTGTAAAGTATAACCTGAAAGTACAACAAGGAAAAGCAAAAATCCTTGATTAAGAGTTGCTGAATGCTGAGTTCCTCCCATGACAGCAATGAGAAGAGCACATTTAAAGATGAAACAAAAATCACCCTATATTCAGTCATCAAATGAATATTGGGGTGGTCACATATGTATTTAAAGCTAGTGGGGTTTTTTTTCTGCTGTTTCTTTAGAAAGGAACCAGAATTTCATGGAATGACACATAATTTTAGCTAAGGTATATGCACTGTGTTTTTCTTGCAGGTGAAATGGTTAATGATTTTAGCACTGAAGCAGGGCTGTGCGCTTACAACCCTAATGATGAAGGATGCTCTTGTCTCCGTAGAAGTGGATTTGGCTTCCCAAAAAACTGCTTCATTAAAACTCATATATGCAGAAAACCAAAAATACAGAGGAATAGTAATTAGAAAGTCTAACTTGTGATGACGTAGGCCATCAGTTTACTTCTTTCTCTTTCTTTCCTACTCAAGTGTTCAGTTATTTATCTATTTTCGATCAGATCAGAGTTCTCAAGTGTATGGGCACCTTCATCCAACCACTCATTAATTGATTACACTCATGGACTAATTCCTGTTCTTTCCCACAGTTATTAATAAATCAATATATCCCTGCCTCTTCCTTTAGACAGAATAAACTGAATTAGAACAACTCCTAAATTAATAATTGCTGTGGAAGACATGATCCTCAAGTCATGAAAAACTTACTTCAGAAGACGTAGAAATGAGGAAGAAACAAGGGTTGGCCACATAGCTCAGCAGGTTAAATCACCCACTTAGGTGGATGTAGAGACTGGAGTACAATCCTCCGAATGCTATGCCAGCCCTGGCCCCAGGGCGTGCTGTGATGAAGATTGAGACTGGGCATGTGGGTGCATCCCGTAATTCCAGTGTTTGGGAGGCTAAAAACTTGTAGGAGGATCACTACAAGTCCAGTCTCTGTGGTAAGACCCTGTATACCCAGGAGGAAGGAAGAAGGCTGTGTTTTTGTACTGCCAGGGAGTATTTCCTTGCTTCTTCAGAGAGAATGGGCTACTGTCACAGGGAATGAGGAGAAGCTAGAACTAGGAAAATCAAGGAAAGGACAAGGTGGAGAAAACCACAAAATTTCCTGAACGATGAACAATTAAAATTTATTTAAAGGGCAGGTCAAGTAGCTCACAGATTAAAGCACCTGCAAGGCTCAGGGGCCGGGGCTTTAATCCCTGGGCATGCCATGCCAGCTCTGTGCCTGATGCTCACTGAGTCAGCGATTGAGACTCAGCATGGTGGCACACGCCTGGGAAAATAGGGGAGGCTATAAACAGGCAGATCACTAAGAGTCTAATATAGTAATGAGATCTAAACACCCTACAGATCCCAAAAATATAAATAAATAAATAAATAGGAATCAAACTGTTTAGAGCCCCCTGAGAGCTGGGATTATATGTATGCTCCACCACGCCTGGTCTCATTCACTGTCTCAACCCTCTCCACGGGGTGGGGCCAGCAAGGCAGGACCAGGAACCAAACCCCAGTCCCCATGCTGATTGCAGGTGCTTTAATCTGCAGAGCTATTTGGCCAGCCCTTTCAACTTGGTTTTTGTGCTGTGCTTTGCTATCTTTGATGCAGTTGCTCAGATTATAGATATTAGCATGTAGAGTTAGTCAAAGTGAAAATCTTAAACATTAATCGCTGCTCTAGAAAACTGGTACCAATTAGTACTACAATCATCTCAGCTATGCCAGATATGTACTTGTATGATTTTCCCCCTTACTTTACTTTCTGTTTTCTTTTTTCCTGAGAAAAAAGTATATATTTAGAATTAGCCAGCTAGACTCAGTTTAGATGAACCCAATTTTGTTGGTAACATCCAAAGCATCATAATCAGGAGCCAGTCAAACACACGCCTTCTTTTCTCCCACAGGCCTGATTGTGGTATTGACCTTGTCAACATTGATATCATAGAGCTTCTTCACAGCTTGTATGATTTGGTGTTATTGGCTTTGACATCCACATTGAACATGAGTGTGTTGTTGTCCTCAATTTTTTCATGGCTGACTCTGTGGTCAGGGAGAATTTGATCATGGCATAGTGGTCAAGCTTGCTTCTCCTGGGGGCGCTCTTCTGAGGGTATTTGGGCAGCCGCTGGAGCCACAGTGTCTGGGATGGCAGAAGGTGTGTGACTTTAAGATCTTCTTCTTTCTGTTGCTGTGGATGCCTTTCAGCATGGCCTCCTTGGCCTTCAAAGCTTTTGCTTTGTCTTTAGCTTTGGGAAGAGCAGGAACTTCCTTCTTCACCTTCTGTGCCACCTTGGTAAAAAGGACCCCTTACCTTTTCTTTCTATAGTTTTTACTTTCCCTCATCTTTATTGATTATTCTTTATGTTCAATTTCTTTCCATTTTACTATATCTATTATGCCTTTTAAATGTACTGGAAGAGTGAGTAGGTGGAAATCTTGATGACACAGAGGTGGGCAGTGAGTTCATGAACAAAACTGCAACTACATAGAAAATACTTCTAAAAATCACCAATTGGAATCTCATCCCATTGTGAAGTTTCTGCACATCAAAATAAATCACCAACAGAGTAAAAAGTCAGCCCAAAAATTGGAAAAGATTTTCAAGCCACAGAAACTCAGACAAAGGACTTCTATATAGAATAATGAATTTAAAAAATTGGGCCATTAAAATTCAAAGACCCCATCCAAAAATGGGCATCTGAAATGGATACTTCTAAGAGGAAGAAATACAAATGACAAAATGCTCCATAGCACTGGTCCTTTGATAAATATAAATTAAAACAACACTGAGATACCATCTCACTCCAGAAAGAATGACTATCAAAAAAATCAACTAATAACAAATGTTGCATTGGCTGTGGGTAAAAAAGGATCCCTTCTCCATTGCTGGTGGAAAGGTAGACTGGTACAAACACTGTGGAAAACAACGTGGAGACTACTCAAAAAAAAAAAAAGCAAAACTGGAAATCCCATTCAATCCAGCTATTTCTCTTCTGTGTATTTTTTCAAAAGAACTAAAAACATACCACAGTGATATATGTACTCCCATATTTATAGCAGCACAATTTGTCATAGTCAAAACTTGAAAACAACTAAAATACCCATCACCTAAGAGACGGGTAAAAAAGATGTGGTATTTTTATAAAATGAAGTATTATGCAGCTATAAAGAAAGACAAACTTGAGGCCTTTATAGGTAAATGGACACAACTAGAGGCTCTATGTATAAGTGAACTAAATCAGCCCCACATGTGTAAATATTATATTCTTATCTTGGTGCAATAATCTGAAAGAACAAATAAAATCTGTATTGCTCTTTTTAAAAAATGTTTTCCTGGGATGGCAAGGTAGCTCAATGGACTAAGTACATGCCTAAGCAAGCACAAGGGCCCAGGTTTTATCCCCAGTACCACATGTCATGCTGGCCCTGCCCCAAGCATACCAGCCACCAAGACCAGGTGTGCTGGTGGTGCACGCCTGTGGTCCCAGCATTGGGGAGGCTGAAACAGGAGGCTCACTATGAGTCTCAGCTGCATAGTGAGACCCTATACAAAATACATATTAAAAACTAAAAAATAAAAAATGTTTTCTTTCTGTCTATCCTGCCTACCTTTTCTACCAACTTTCCAGATTCTATCATTTTCCTTTCTCCTCTGGCCTTGCTTTGTTTTCCTCCTTCCTCCTCATTATTCTCTTCATATTACTCTTCTTCTTCTTCCTCCTCCTCCTCCTTTCATTTCTCTATCCACCCGCTCAAACCTCTTTTTAGTCTTGTTCTTTGAGAGTAAAAATCTCACTGGAATGGTATACTCTCAATTTGTTCTGTATTGTTTTAGATTTTGTTATATAACTACAAATCTAGTTCCAATTAATATTTATAACAGTTTCTCATTTTC
>PVKA01041930.1:0-17745 GCA_004027165.1 Ctenomys sociabilis
TTTTTTTTTTTGTCTTTTTGAGACAGGGTCTTGCTATGCAGTTCAGGCTGGCCTTAAGCTCACCTTGTAGCTCAGGCTGGTCTCGAACTCACAACAATCCTCTTGCCTCAGCCTCCCAAGTGCTGGGATTACAGGCATGCGCCACCACGCCCGGCTAGGGCTCTTAATTTCTTTTGGCGGGGGAACCAGGGGTTGAACTCAAACCCTTGTGCTTGCCAGGCAAGCACTTATTCTACTGAGCTATTTCCCCGGCCCCAAGGCTCTTAATTTTAATCAATGTTTCACTTGCTTTTTTGTTTTATTTTAACAGATTTACTGTAGGTGAGGCTATTTCAGGCTCTTGAAAACTCCTACCTGGCTGGGTGTGGCAGCACATGACTACAATCTCTCAACTATGGGAGGTTTTTTGGTACCAGGAATCAAACTTATGGCCTTGTGCTTGCCAGGCATGTGCTGTGCTGATGAGCTATATCCCCAGATCTCTGAACTCTGGAAGGAAGAGGCAGAAGGATTGTGAGTCTGAGCCTAGCCTCAGGAACTTGGTGACTTAACAAGACTGTCTTAAAAAATAAAAAAGGGTTAGTGATATAGGTCAGTGCAAAGGCTCTCAAGCGTCTAATATCTAGTACATAAGTCCAGCTCATGGGTAAGGAGTGTAGAAAGATCCTTGTGGTCCCAAACTAAAGGAGAGACCTCCGCTTTGGCAGTGGACAGGCCTGTGAGGTCCATATAGCGCCCGCCATGAAGGCCTAAAGAGGAGGAAAGGTTATTCATGGGCTATTGATTCTGTGAAAGAGCCAGTGACTCCTGTCAACTTAAGGCCACGCCCAGAACAAGCCCGATCTGGCCTCACTCACCTCTTATTCTTTCACCTCTGCTGTGAAAATCTTTGTTTTGCAATAAACTCTACTTACAACTTGTAGAGCAGCCCATGCGTCCTGATGAAATCTTTCATCAAAGACCAAGCACGGAGGTTAGGTGTGGGATCCTCTGGGTGTTAGGACCTGGTGGTGCTGGGAGTGGCTCAGTGCCCCCATTCCTTTGTTGTCTTACAACTTGCAGTGCAATGGCACCTAGCAGTGACACCACAGGGGAGGCAAGGGAGTTGTGAGGGTGCCCTTGTCCACGAGGTTAGTGCCTTTTGGATGGAGGTTCAGGAGCTTGACAATCGGCTCCCCGTGGGAGGCACACAGAGAGGCACCACCTACGAAGCAGAGAGCCTTCTCAACTCTACAGGTGCCAGCACTCTGGCCTGGGGTCTGCCTACCTTCCAGAAACAACAAATTTCTATTGCTTACAAATTGCCCAAGTGAGAAGAAGGGCATGGTGGTACGTGCTTGCTATTCTACAATTCAGGAGGCTGAGGCAAGAGGGCCACAGTAAGTTCAAGGTCAGATCGGGTTTCATGGGGAGTTTAAGGCCAGCCTGGACTATACAGCAAGACTCTGTTTCAAAACAAAAACTAAGCTAAGGCTTTGGCTGTAGCATGCCATGTTGATGAGGAGAGAAGAAATAATAAGGCCTCAGTGGAGAGGCAAAACTTAGTGGGCTGCAGGTGTTGCTCAGGAGTACAGTGTCTGCCCAGCATTCATCAGGCTCTGGGTTTGCTCTCCAGCACCACCAGAAAGCCCCCCAAGCCACCAGCTATGAATACCGTACCAGGAAGAATGAGGGTGGCTGCCCAGAACAGAAAGCTTCTGTTTGCCAGTGCTGAAGGACAGTGTGGTGTTTGGGACCAGGAAGCTGAGAAGACTCCGAGGTCACCAGCGGGTAAGCACAGCATCCCCACTGGGTGAGGAGTCCCAGCTGGCACACACCAAAGGTCACCAAGTAGCAGGGGCTTAGAGGCTGTGCCTGTGACAGCCCTGGAGGTGTTTGTTCTGGAGTGCAGGTGCTGAAGTCACAGAGATGAGTCCGGTCTTCTCTGCTGGGCCAGAGGGTGAAATGAGGGCCAATCGGTGGACGGCGGGCCAGCGGGCCTCAGCTCAAGCTAGAAGACCCCAGACATAAAACAGGCTATCTGAGGAGGCAGACTTGGCAGTAATAACTATGGCTGTGGCTGGGTGAGGGTTTAGGACGCACCAGGGTGTATTCTACATGCTTTGCAGGAACTAATTCCCTGCATCCTCACAGTAAGGAGCCCCTGTGGTCCTCATTGTCCAGATGAAGAAACTGTATTTGCTTGCCCACCACCCACAGTTAGAAAGTGGCAGATTTGAGGCTAACAATTTGGCTCAGCCAGTGTGAGGCCAAGACATGTATGAAGCCCGAGGCTGACCAGTGTGCACACACACACCCCTGCATACATATGCACACACACACACACACACACACACACACACATGTGCATGCATGCACACTCACATGTACATGCATGCAAGAGGCCTGTCTGAACCCACCAAAGCCTGACTCCTAAGGCTGATTCTGAGGGTGGCTCTGCAAGCAGAGGCTGATGACAGAACGCTGGGTTATAAAGCCATCATGGGCATCTTACTCTAGCTAGGTGGAGACTTCTTTGCATGACACCAACACCGAAGCCTGCTGACCACTGCTGTGTGGTGGGCGATGGTCCAGAGATTTAATATGCTCAGAAGAGACAATCAGAACTGTTGACAGAGTAGATATCACAGATATTCAATGTGCTTTTAGATTGGGAGTGGTTGAAGCCAGAAATTTGTCATGTGTGTGAGGGCTGGACAAGGCCACAGTGTCTAAAGCAGTCAAGCTCCCTCAGTCTTGAGAGAAGCATCCTGCCTGGATAATTTTAGCCATCAGTTGCTGGGCAACCTTGTGTCTTGTGATACTAACTTTTTAAAGATATAAATAAACTCCTCCACTGTTATTGTTCAGGGTCCTTTGCCCATCCAGCAAACAGGCCTCCACCTGACCCAGCTCTTATCTCTTGTCTATCTTTTCCTCATTCCTGCCACCGTTTCTCCCCAGGGTACACAGAGAGCACAAAGCATCCCCATGCAATTAGCCGCTATAATCGCTTTGAATTGGTAGGCAGCTGTATCAGATGAGTATTAGTGTGTTTATTCTGCTAATGGAGAAACAAACTGAAGTCTTGAGAAATTAAACAGATCCCCAAAGGTCAGGCAGCTGCGAGGGCTGAAGCCCGCAGGTGAGTGCAGCCTGTTCCCGAGCTACAGCCTTGCCCTGCCCCAAGCTCACTTCGGTCACATCACCCACACTTCTGCCTGAGGTGCTGCAGTCCCATGAAACCAGAGAGAAAATGATTATGGATTCAAAATTTTTTTTTTGTCTTTTTGAGATAGGGTTTCACTATGCAGCTTGGGCTGGCTTGGACTCAAACTGGCAGTGATCTTCCTACCTCAGCCTCCCAAGTGTTGGGATGACAGGCTTGTGCCACCACGCCTGGCCTAGTGAATTGAACTTTAAAAGAAAAAGCTGGCATGGTGGTGCATAGCAGCTACTTGGAAGATGGAAAGCTGAGGGAGGAGGCTCGCAAGTTTGAGCCCAGCCTGGGTAACCTAGCAAGAACTTGTTTCAAAATAAAAAATCTGAGGATGTAATTTAGTGTAAAGGCCCTAGGTTCAATTGCCATATTAAGAATAATTTTTTAAAAAAATAAATTTTAAAAAAGATCTCAAGCAACTAATGGTACAGTTGTGTGTGTGTGTGTGTGTGTGTGTGTGTGTGTGTGTGTACCAGGGACTGAGTCCAGGAGTGCTGAGTGGTAGGTTACTACTGGCCAGCACCATCACACGGTGCTGATGCATATCAGCAACCTCACAGAGGAAACAGTAGAGGTGGCAGCAGCAGGAAAAAGGCTGATATGGACAAGAACAGATGGGAAATGAGAGATACGGAAAAGCATGCGGAAGCTGACACAAGAGAAAAGGAAGATAAGAGAATTCTGAAGAACAGAAGAAGAAGCTGCAGCATGAGCCTAGTACAAACCCCAGGAGGAGAAATCAGAGAGAAGTAGAGGGCTTTCCTAGACAAACCCAAGACTAAAACACACCAGGGGACCTTGACCAGGACAGCCCACTTCAGTTCATGAGCAAACTATCCAGTGCACAGAGGGGAGTAGTGGGAAGGTCTTGCTTGCGTGGGCTTCTCATCAATGGGCTTGGTTTGGCTGTTTGGTTGGTTGATTGAAACAGGGTCTTTCTGTGCAGTACAGGCTGGTCTTGAACTCACCATGTAGCCCAGGCTGGATTCTCCTGCCTCAGCTTCCCAAATCAGCGGTCCTTTTATTAGCAGATATCTGACTTAGAGACACTCAAGCATTTGGGAAACATGTTTCAGGGAAGTTAGATGTTTCTTTTCAGACATCAGATCTGGAGCAGCTATTCAGTCATTTGGTGCATACTTGTAATCTCAGCACTGGAGGCTGAAGCTGCAAGTTTGAGGCTAACCTGAGCTACACAGTGAGTTCATGGCCAGCTACAACTGCACAATAAAATCCTATCTCAAAGAAACAAAAAATAACCCGCCCCGCGCGCGCGCACACACACACACACACACACACACACACACACACACACACAAATCATTGTTTTTCTGTAGAGTCTCTAGATAGGGTTTTCCTCTGGTTAGACAGGAAAAAAAGTTTGGGGAGAGACCCAGGAAGAGTGAAGCCTCCACTGGGAGGTAAGCAAGGAGCAGTTCAGTGAGAAATTGTGCCGATTCTGGGTTCAAGAGGGTGAGGCCTTGCCTGACCTTCCGTTTTCTGTCTTCTGCTTGGTTCTCTTTCCTGTCACGTACTAAGGAAACCATTATGGATGTCAGAAATGCTCCTCCACGGTACTTCATTTCGTTTCCTTCAGACTCTGCAGGGGCACCTGTGGGGTCAGGAACAGCATCGCCCTTCACTGTCTGGGGCTCTGCTCCAGATCCTGCAGCTGCCCTGGGCAGAGGCCTCGGGGTGATGTGCTGTGTGTCAGCTGCACATGCCTGGGAGGAAGTCCAAAAGTTAGGACAGTAACAAGAACTAAGAGCAAAATGTAACAGTTGGAACAATATAGGAGATGACAACTCATGTGAGAGTGCTCTGCTTCTGTCTAAAATAGCTATTTTTTTTTCTTCTGGGTTTATTTTTATGGTGTGGAAGTTTGGCCCTGGGCAGCACTGATTTATAGTGCCAGAACATTTTATGTTTTATTTTGAGGCAAACTCTCCCTCAGTTGACCAAGCTGGCTGTGAATTTGTAATTTTTCTGTCTCAGCCTTCCCAGTTGCTGGGCATGTGACCACACACCTTGCTCAAAATGCCCTATGTCTCAAAATATCTGAGGCTGGGCTGGCAAGATAGCTCAGTGGACTAAGCACCTGCTTAGGCAAGCACAGAGGCCCAGGTTTGATCCCCAGCACTACCTCACATCCCCAGGCACACTGAGGTGGCCACTGAGACCCGAGACCTGGCATGGTGTTACATGCCTGTAATCCCAGCACTGGGGAGGCTGAGACAGGAGGATCAATGAGTCTGAGCTGTGTAATGAAATCCTGTACCAAATACATTAAAAAAAACATAGTGTCTGAGGTTATGTTTAACTAAAAACCTCAGAAAACAAAGCAGAAGATAATAGGTGGCTGCTCTAAATTTTTTGAGAGGGGCAGTGTTGCTGAAGGGCCTAGGACTGGCTAATATGCACTCTACCACCGAGCTATACCCCCACCTTCAGCTTTCTTTCACCTCAAACTTGCAGTAATCTTCCTGCCTCAGCCTGTCCAGTGCTGGGATTATAGGCATGTGACATTACATCTGGCTATGTTAAATTTTTTAAAAAAAAATTATTTCCATTTATTTTATGCTTAATTTATTCCCGCGCCATAAATTTTTGCTTCTTCAGTCTCTTCTGGGCTATATCTTTCTTCTGTGCAACCTCTTCCTCCAGTTGAGGAACAGTTTGTTCCTTTTCAGTGAGGGTCATCTCAGTGTGGCAGGGGGAGCTCATGAATGGGTTAATCCGGTCATGAGCTCTGTAAGTATGGTGGCGCCTCTTGGGTGCTTTGTTCGCCTGGATATGTTCAATAACCAGAGAATCTACATCTAAAACATTAATCTTAGCATTAGTCTCTGCACTTTAAAGCACGTGCAGCAAAAATTCAGCACTCTTTTTGGGCCATGACCCTGCATCTAGCCCCACGGTTTGGCCTGGGCACACCTACCAACTCCACATGTAATGCCTGAATGGCACACATGGCTTCTTTAATGTGACATCCTTCAGATACTTGGTGGCCTTTCGGATATGCATACCCGTGAGGGCCTGGGCAGTTCCAGGTATGTTCTTAAAGTGAATGCAAAGATTTGAGCCTCTTGATTTCCATGATTTTGTGGGGTTTTCTGGGTTGAGGGAGTAGCAAACCATCTTCATAGGTCACTTCAGGCCGCTCATAGGAAGAGCTATGTTAGCATTTTTAATATCACATGCAACCTTAAAATAATACTGAGGGTTGAGATATAGCTCAGTGGCACAGTACCAGCTTAACAAGTGCAAGGTCCTGAGTTCAATTCCCAGTTCCAAAAAAAATGTACTATATGCTCTAGGCATGGTGGCATACACCTGTAATTACAGCAACTCAGGAGGCAGGTGCAGGATAACTGTTGTGAGTTTGAGACTGGCCGAGGCTACAAAATAAGCATGAGGCCAGCCTAACTGCATAGCAAGACCCTGTCTCAAAAAGACAAAATTATACTAAAATAATAATGTGCTCCGGGAGGGATCATAAAGTTTGCACATAAAGCCAGACATAGTGGTAACTTGCCTAGAATCCCTGCACTCTAGGAGGCTGAGGCAGGAGGATCACAAAGTAGGGCCCAGCCTGGACAGTTTAGTGATTTAGTGAGACGCTGTCTCAAAGTAGAAAAATAAAAAGGTCTTGAGTAGGGGTGAGGGGGAGTTGGGGAGGCTGAGGGAGTGAGGGTGCTGAGTGAGACAGCTCAGCAGGCTAAAGCTCTTGCTTAGACAGACGAAGAGGCTGGGGTTCGATCCCTGGCGTGCCCTGCCCGCCCTACCCTGAAGCAGTAATGAGGCGTGATTGAGACTGGGAGTGGTGGTGCATCCCTGTAATCCCAGGGTTTGGGAGGCTGAAACAGGAAGATCACTACGAGTCAGATCTAGTAAATACAGACAAAATAATAGTAATAATAATTAATAATAATAATAATCATAATAAAGAAAAAAAAGGACTGAGGCCTCTCAGTGTGAAGTCCCTGGGTCCATTCTGTGGTACTAAAAAAACTTGCTCTGTGAGAGGTTGGCCTGGTGCGAGGCACCTCCCCAGCCGTGCCCCGCCGGCCGGGCAGCAGTTAAACCTCGCTTTGTGAGCACAACTCCTTCCAGAAAGAGGTTCCTCAGCCCACGCACTTGTCCGTTGAAGTGAATGTCCCCAGCAGAAATAGGGGAAACTCGGAGGATTCGTTCCGCACCCCAAAAATAGTCACATAAAAATAACCCTAGTGGGGACAGGGGGATGGCTCCGTGGAATAAGCGCTTCACTGGCAAGCGTAAGGGCCTGAGTTCAATTCCCGGTTCCACAAAAAAAAAAAAAAAAAAAAAAAAAAGAATGACCATAGTTCTGTAATATAACACAAAATAATGAAATGCAAAATACAAAGAAAAACAAATGAACCTGCACTTATGCTTGAACATCTTCATGGCTGGTGCGAGAGAAACAGGGAGAGAGGAGAGGAAGCTGCACAGCATGATTTCATTAGCGCTAATAGAATCACTGCCACCTCTGGGCTCTGTGGAATCCTTTTCCTCCACCGTTAACAAGGTCCAACGACCCTTGCTTTTGCCTACTTTTGAGGATTTCGTGGAAGTGTGATATTGTATCGTCAATACACAGATTTATTGCTCACACTGTTAAGACCTTGGCTGGGTGGAGCTTTTCCATAAAATTTTGCACATTTCTCTAATCTCATTTGAAGTGGGGAATCCCTCCGCCCTTTTCTCCTCATGCTCTGCAGAGGCGATCTCCTCCGTAACCTCTTGCTGTTGGGACCAATCACCCACAGCCCCACAGAGAGAGAGGAGAGAGGAGAGAGGAGAGAGGGGAGAGAGAGAGAGGGAGAGAGAGAGAGAGAAACACTGGCTCAGCTGTGACTGTGGGATGTTCAGTGGAAACTGAACTCAGGACCTTCACGCTTGCCAGGCAGGCTCTGTGCCACTGAGCTATATCCCGGCCATCACGTTCTAGTTCTACACAAGTTAAAATTTATTGGAAATGCTTGCTGGCCTTGTGGAACACTTGCAAAAGATTGACTCGCAACCTGAGGTTTTAGTGCAGTGGTCCCTCGCTTTTTCACTGTTCATGGACTCACTGTTTCACAGGTTTAAAAAAAAAAAAAAAAAATATATATATATATATATATATATATATATATATATATATATATATATATAAATTTAAATTATTTATCACAGCGTTTTCTCCATATCACAGGATTTTGCAGTACCATATAGTATACACATGTTGTTAAAATCACATAGGTTTACAAGTTTAGAATATTAGAAGTGTTTTTAAGTGTGTGGGAAAGGCTTATAAGAGTGTAGGAAGAGTTTATAAAGCCTTAAAATACATAAATACTACATTAAATATGATGTCATATTGAGTAGATGTCAACCTGCTTCATTGATTTTCATTTATCGCAGAGGTATCTGGAACATAACCTCCACAATAAGTGAGGGATCACCATGTTTTTATTATTATTATTTTTATTTATTTATTTATTTTTATTTTTTGGTGAAACCAGGGATTGAACTGAGGTCCTTATGCTTGCTGGGGAAGCACTTATTCCACTGAGCCATCTCCCTGGCCCTACCACCATATTTTTAAATTATGATCATTATTTTCTCTGAGTCCTTTATTTAAGGGCTCACAGCTACTTACATATAATTTGTGTGACAGAATTATTAGCAAAACGTGGCCCTGTTTCCATCAAGAATAATCTATTTCCTAGGAATGGAAGGGAAGATATAGTGTTCACAGTCTTTACTCTGAATGGGAGGCTCTTGGAAGTCATGTCAGAACCGGCAGACACAAATTATCTCAGCTGTGAGTCACTCTTAAGAACTGCATAATGTAGCCTACGGACCTTCTCTATCTGTTAGGTAAAGGAGAATATTCCTCCTTTCAGAATGGCACCATTTTATTAGTTTTATATGGTTTTCTTAGAAGGCCTTATTTTCAAAAATAGTTTGCAGAGTGGAGCATGGTGGCACATGCCTATAAGCTCTTGGGAAGCTGAGACAGGAGGACTGTCCTGAGATTAGGCCACACTTGAACTGCATAGTGAGCACCTATCTCAAAAAAAGAAGAAAAAAAAAAAGGTACTGTTATACGTCTAAAATCAGACACCTTCATAAAAGATTGTCATTGCTTAACACAGTCATATTTGTGAGTGTGTGTCTGTGTCAGGTTCAGAGTTGTCAACACTTAGACATTCCCTTCATCAGGAGGTGGAAATAATCATTTTAATTGTGGCTTGAATTTGTTAATCATCTGCTTCTATCTATCAAGAAGAGTGAATACTGTCAGGTAAACCTCCACACTATTGAAATGCAAACAATGCAGCAATGTAGGTCAACGTGTTCCCTCTGGTTCAGTGCACTTAGCAGTCAAGTGCATGCACTCTGAGGGCTGTTGATGGTAGAAAATGACTAGGAGATCTCTTTAGTGTGTTTGCTAAGATGACAACAGCCTATCTTTGGCCTGTAAATGAAGCTACACTACCTGACATAAAATCGTGGCGGGTTGTTCTTTCTAAACCCTAAGATTTGTAAGAGTCTTAAGTCATGGACAAGAGATACTGATTGACAAATACACTGAATGTTTTTTTGTGTGTGTTTTGTTTTTTGGTGGAACTGAAGATTGAACTCAGGCCTTTGCGCTTGCCAGGGAAGCACTTATTCTACTGAGCCATCTCCCCAGCACCTATATTGAATGTATATATTTTAAAATTTTATTACAGTAAGGTCAGTTGCCACTAAGCCTTCTTTAAATACTACCTTTTCTTTGAATTCACTTATCCTATCCTTCTTGCCACTTTCTGAAGCAGTTCTGGCAGTGTCTTTTAATGTAATAAATTTTTAAAACTTCAAGCACATTGTAATTTTTAAAATCACACCTAGTATTATTACTTGCAATTCTGTCAGTGCTTCATGTTCTGCCTTGTTATTTATTAGGTCATCAGCAAATATTAAATCCATTAACACTTATGTAAACTGTGCAACTTAAGTTGCTCAAGCAACAGGAGAGCTGATGGGTTTCACCATGAAGAAGTCACTGGCCCTCAGGGTCAGCAGGGAATGGGGTCCCTGCTGAACCCCATCTCCAAGGTACTGGATTCTTATATAGCCTCTGCTTGGCCTCCCATGCACTGTAAACCATCTCTATATTGCTTAATACTTGATAGACAAAGGCTGGGTAGCATTTGTCCTCCTGTGGCTCTTCAGGGGTCCTGACAGCAGCCAGAAGAAAATCCTTTTTGAGTTTCTGAAACTCTAAAATGGGAAAAACATCTTCTAGAAACTTCCAACATGGCATACAAAGAAAACCTTCATTTATTGTACTCGTTAAAGACCTAGGGGAGGTCAGGATTTCACTACAGTTGTAATTCCAAGTCAAGATGTGCTTTCAGCTCATTTGAGCTTAGCCAAAAGGCTGAGGCACGCTAGGATGAACTGAGCACAAACAAAAGATTACTCTGTCAGAAGGATCACCACAGACAAACCTCAGTAAATGGACCTGCACCTGCACTTTTCATTTTCACCTGAAGTCTATTGCTTTTAAGAGGACCTATTTTAATTATACAAAAAAACTAGTTTATAGAAGACTTCTTAGCCAGGCCGAGTCATGTATGCCTCCAAGCCCAGCTACTCCAGAGGCTGAGGAAGATTTGAAAGTCTAAGACTACCCCTAGGGACCAGGGAGATAGCTCAATAGAATAAGTGCTTGTGTGGCAAACACAATGTCCTGAGTTCAATCCCTGGTACTACAAAAAAAAAAAAAAAAAAAAAAAAGACTACCCCGAAAAACTCAGCAAGACCTTGTCTCAAAATGAAACACAATAAGTTTGTTTGTTTGTTTGTTTGTTTTGTGAAATCAGGGATTGAACTCAGGCCTTTGGGCTTGCCAGGCAAGCACTTATTCTATTGAGCTGTCTCCCTGACTCCCCCCCACTTTTTTTAAGGGTTTTATTTTCCACAATAAGGACTAAGGAGGGGGAGAGTAGCTTAGTGGTAGAGTGACAATGTGCTTAGTACATACAAGACCCTGGGGTCAATCCCCAGTACCACCAAAAAATGTTAAAAAGCTTTTAAAAATAAGCTTCAAAAATATATACACCTTATTAAAATGTGTAGAGAAAAAAAAATGTGTAGAGTTTAGTTTCAAAATGCAATAAAACTAACAGGTTATAAATAAAATTATGTCACTAATAATTACTAAAAACTGACTGATTTGATTATATTAGAATTTTTTAATTTAAATAATACATTCAGCAAATATAATTAATAAAAACAGCATATATTTACTGTACAGTAATAATTAATAATAAAATTTTTTGAGCCAGAGTCTATGTTACCCAGGCTGATCTTGAACCCTGGGTTCAAGCCATCTTCCTGCCTCAGCTTCCCAAGTAGTTAGGATCATAGGAATGCACCACAGCGCCTGGCCCTATTGAAATTTTTAAATGCAGAATGGCTTCTAGAGGTGGTTAATGTGCTGGTGATAATTACATTTTTTCTAATTAAAACTAACCAGTGCAAAACAAAACAAAACTAAACTAACCAGTGCTAGTCATTGTGGTAATGGTATAGCATACCTATAATCCCAGCAGTCTGGGAGGCTGATGCAGGAGGAGCACAGGTTTGAGTCCAGAGTGGGCAACTCAGTGACTTAGTAAAAACTTATCTGAGAGACAAAAAAAAGATAAAGTCAAAATGGATTAAAGATCTAAACATTAAAACAGAAACACTCAATCTCCTAGAAGAGAAAGCAGGAGGAACCCTTGAAGACATAGGGGTAGGCAAAGAATTCATGAACAAAAGTCAAATTGCACAGGTAATATTTGAAAGAATTAACAACTGGGATCACCTCTTATTGAGAAGTTTTTGCATGTCAAAAGAAATTACCAGCAAAGTGAAAAGAAAATCCACAAATTTTGAAAAAATCCTAACTCATAAGCAATCAGACAAAGGTCTGCTCTCTAGAATTTATAAAGAACTAAAAAATATTAGGGCCCCTAAATTTAAACACCCAATCAAGAAATGGGCATCTGAGATGAACACACACTTCTCAGAGGACGAAAATAAAGAAGCAAATAAACATATGAAAAAAGGTTACACTTCGCTAGCCATCTGTGAAATGCAAATTAAAACAGCACTGAGATACCATCTCACCCCAGAAAGAATGGCTATCATAAAAAAAAAAAAAAAATCAACCAACAACAAATGTTGGGGAGGTTGTGAGGAAAAGGGAACCCTTCTTCACTGCTGGTGGGAATATGGACTGGTACAACCATTATGGAAATCAGTGCGGAGACTCCTTAAAAAACTAGGACTGGAAATCCCATTCAAGCCAGCTATCCCCCTACTGGGAATTTTCCCAGAGGAACTGAAAACAGCACAATCTGTGAGAGTCAAATCTTGGAAACAACCAAGATGCCCATCACCTGAGGAATGGATGAAAAAGATGTGGCATTTTTATACAATGGAGTATTACTCAGCTATAGAGAATGATAAACTTGAAGCCTTCATATTTAAGTGGATGCACTTGAAGATATACTTACAGGCAAAATGAACCAGACCCACATGTGCAAACATCGGATAGTCTCCCTAGTACAACTCAAAAGAAAAATTACAAATAGAAAGGTATAACACAATCAAAAGGAAAGTGAGAACTTGAGGATTGGGCCATGAGGAGAGGGCAAGAAGAAAAGCTGAGAAACATGACAGACACAAAACCATTCACGTATACACACTAGATGGGTGAGACAAGGATCCTGAGAAACATCAGCAGGTTTTTGACTAGCAGTTAAGTGGTAGATTTCTCACCCCACCCAACTATATATGCTGATACCTGTGAACCAAGCAACTGTACTTAATTTAGCAAAGTGTAATAGAAGGGTCATGCTCCAAGTGTCTGTCATTCTGGTCTTCTAAATATGTACTTCTTGTCATGACATACCAGCTATTACTATACTGCCCTTTTTTAAAGGGTAGTAAATGAAAAATAAGACAAAGTCACAAAACAGTCATGCTACATACTACTGTGTATATAGATGGATTTCCAAATATTTATGTAAATATATGTAAGTGTTCATTCCTATTTTTTAAAAAATGTTTTCTTCATATTCTGTAAGGACTTAGGGTTTAATACCTCAATACTTGATGGAAAACACCTGTTCCATGTTATGCTATGATGTCTAATATTTAGACAAATAGTGTGGGTAAACTGAACTGCATAAGTTGCAGGGTAATAATAAGCTTCTCTTCTGGAGGGTTAACAACCTAAGCTTACAGATCAAAACCTGGAGAAAAAGAAAGGCTGCAAGATCAACCAACATTTTGGTCCTAGCTTTCAAGGTGAGTGAAGACTCAGGACATACAAGAATTTGTACTATAACATCATGTAACTCAGTTGTGCCCCAAATTTTCTGATCAAGGAGATTATGGGGCCATAGAGGAATGTGATCAATGATGAAGAGTGTGCCTAAGGAGAGTCACATGGAGAGAAAACATTCTCTCAGGATTCCACAGAGAGCAAACTGGTCAAGCAATGGCTGTGACTCATCCACATGGCTGACACTGACAAAGGATCTATAAAGTGAGGTACAGGGTTACAGGATAAACCCTGAGGGTACCTGACTGACCTTATTTGATACAAAAGTTACATTTCTTGTTATATCGGTCTTGCTTTATCTTGGTCTTAACCATCCAGCAGAAAAGTATAAAAAGGAGGTTAAAGTAAAGCCATATTAATATACTGAGCTGTGAATAGCTTGTCAACAACTTCTGTGGATAACCTACTTCTATTGTGGACTGCTGATCTGTGTTGGATTGTTTTATTTAAAAAAAATTAAAAATTAAAAGAAAAAGAACCTACCAATGGCTACAGAACCAGATATTAGCTGATGAGAGAAGTTGCATTAAATGTTCTGCAAATATCCCTTAATATCATTTATGTCACAACATATTTCAGTTAAACTGCTATGGTCTGATTATTGTATGCCCAAAACTTGTGAAGAGCCTGACTCTAGAAAAATATACAATAAGTTTTTGTTAAACACAACAATTAAATAGAGGGGAAAAAAAAAAAAAAGACAAAAAAAAAAAAAGAGCTGGAGATGCAGGTCGATACCAAAGCCCTGGTTTCAGTCTTCAGTACTGCAAAATAAAAATGAGAAAATTAGTAAGAACATCCACATCACTGAAGCAAAGACTAGAACCTAGGGAACGCGCTGTGTGCTTTGGTATTCCTGAGTAACCTGTGGAGACACTGTTGGAACAGGATGGGCTGTTCCCACTGGGGCACTGGGCACAGGTGTTGGCCTCTCTCAGTCCTGGCACAACTGTGCTTTCTCCTGTGGTTGACAGGAAGCAATGCCTGCTCTCCTAAAGAGAAAAGAACAACTAAGTATGTACAACTGAAAACTAAACACCACATTTTTAACAACTTTTTGCTACCTCTGAATATGTGTGTGTTTCATTTTTATTTTTCCTATCATTAATCTTTGTATCATGGAATCATATTACAAGCTCCTCCCTCCCCACCCCAGTACTGGGGATTGAAGCTGGGGCTTCATGGACACTAGGCAAGTGTTCCATAGAGCTACATCCCCAACCCGTTTGCTATAATAATAATAATAATAATAATTATCAATAATTATAATGATAATTATTATTATTATCATCATCATTATTGTGAGACAGTCTCATTCTACATTAGTCTAGGCTGGCCTCCTACTTACATCTCCAACCTCAGCCTCCTAAGTAGCTAGACTACAAGTATGTGCCACTGTACCTGCCTCATTTCCATGTATTCTATGAGCCTCTGTGCTGTTGGAATATAGCAGTAGACAAATGGATGAGCTCTGTCGTTAGGAACCTACAGTCCAGCAGAGGTTCAAGGCATCAGAACAGTCTTGACAGGATATGTGGAACCAGAGGGAAAGATCTTGTGATGGAAAACTGAATGAATGGAAAGAAATAGCAAGGGGAAGGCTTAGGAGGCACTTTTTATACCAGTGGGCCTGACTGGGATGTCTCTAAAGAATCAGAATCCCAGCTGGTGGGGCTGGGAGTCTTTTGTAGGGAGAGCAAGTGGGAGGAACAGAGGCAGATTTGATGCACTGATTGTGTTGTAGGCAGCTATATTGGATAGAAATATTCTAGGCAGGCAGACAGGGCCAGGCCCTCAAGGAGACAAGATGGAAGAAAATGTGACTTTGCAACTTGGAAGAGATAAACACTCCCATATGGGCCAGACCTCAAGACAAAAGAGAAAGCAAATACAGCTACATACTTCCCTAGGGATGGACGTCAGGAATTGATATTCTACATAGGTATCAGTCACCTTGAAAGAGCCCAAATGAGTCATTAGCTCAACCCCCAACAGGAAGAGACCCTGTCCCATATTCATGCCTGCTTGCTACGTGACTCACTTCCCCATTTGGTACTGGATTTAATCAATTTTACCTGAGCAATGGTGATTGTAATGCCATTGGTTGACCATAGTTTTGTCCCACCTCATGTCCACTTAAGGGAGTTCCCATATTCTCCACTCACCTCCCCACATGGTTTTACTCTAGAAAAGTCCCTGGAAGAGACAGCTTCCCAGGGAACACCCACTTGAGGCCCTTGTTCTGTCCCTCTCTTGGACAGGAGCTTTCTTTCCCCCATTGAATCTATTCTGCTCATAACCTCCATTTGTTCCTAAAATTCATTCTTCGTTTTATTTTTATTTTTAAATTATTTTTATTTATTTCTTTATTTGGTACAGGGCCTTATTATGCAGTGTGGTGGCATGGCATGTGGTACTGGGGATCAAACCTGGGTCCTTGCGTTTGCCAGGCTGGCACTTGGACCACTCAGCTATCTCCCAGCCCCTCATTCTTTGTTTTAGAGAACATGAACTCATCCCAGGTACATTTCAGGTGGGGAGTTTCATTTTTCCCCTATATCATTTGGAGGTCATCCACCTGAGATCAGGTTTTCTTCCTTTATCAATTTGAGAGTTGGGTGACATCATGGGCTGTCAGGAAATATCTCAGGTTCCATTGCAAGGCCATCAGTTACACAGGACACTGTTACATTGTAGGTCATGGGTTACACAGAGGCAGTAAATACAAACGTTACACAAAGGAAGGAGTGTTCTATTATCAGGCTTGCCTAGGCATGTCCACCTGGCTTTGGTAGGCATTCTTAGAAGCTTTTATTTAAAATGTTGATTTCCCCTTCAAAAACATCTGCCAGGTGACATTCTTCAGTGGGTTTTAATCCCTTTGTTTGTGATTTTTCATTGTTTGACTCTTGGAGGCTAATTTCGCTTCTAGTTAACCCTCTGGGCTGTTCACAGCCCTTTTTTCCCATGACCAGAAGTGATACAGACAGAAGCCTCTGCGGTCAGAAGTGATGACTTCATTACGAGGAGACATGAAGCACCATGGGAGCTGGCCAGATAAAGGATGGGCTGAGGTGGGCCTTGTTCCCAGATCTGTGTGTTGACGGTTTGGAACACCGTGGCACTTCTGAAACTCAGTGGGGCAAGGTCCCTGGGTTCTGCCCGGAAGGACAGTGCAGGAGGAAGTGCAGCCCTTCCTTTCTGGTCCACTTCCTGGCCATGCTGAGGGTTTGGTCCTGGCACCACCCTTGGCACCTGGCACAATCATGAGATGGCCAAGGCCATGGTCTTCCCCATCTGGGACAGCAGCCTCCAAAGCTGCGAATCAAAATAATCTTCCTCAGGGCCTGGGAGATAGCTCAGTGGAATAAGGACTTCCCTGGCAAACGCAAGGGCCTCAGTTCAATCCTCGGTTTCACAGGAAAAAAAAAAAAAAAAACCAAGAAAACGTCTTCTGTCACTCCCTTTCTAGCACTGAGCTTGCAGCAGAGAGTGCAGTCAAGTCCATCAGAGAAGCTAGGAGTGAGATTTGTATGTGGAATCTCAAGATTTAGTGTCAAATGATTTTTAAAAATGGTGCAGCTGAATATACTATTGTTGCTTTGCTCACCTGGCTGTGTTTTGTTTTTTAGAGTATATATGTATTTTCTCTTTTTAAAGAGGAAAAAATAAAAATGTTTCAAAACAAGTTAGTAGGAGTTATAGTAATTAGCACATTATGTCATGCTGTCTTCCTAGTAGTTATTCAGAGAACAAGATGTAGGTATGATACCTTCTGCAAACAGTATTAGCACAAACTTCTCTTTCTAATCGACCAGGGGACGCCTGCCCCACTCACTTTTATGTATTTAGGGCAGGGTCTACGGGGTCTCATCACACAGATCAGACTCATAGCGATCCTCCTGTTTGCAGCCTCCCCGCACTGGGATTACAGGTGTGCACCACTACGCCCAGTCTCAGTTGCAGGTGCACACTGGGGATCAAGCCCTGGTACTTGTGTCTGTCTAAGCAGGCATTTTAATCTGCTGAGCTATCTGGCTGATCCTCCTTTCCCTTATTTTGTTTTTGAAACAGGGTCTGGCTTTGTGATTCTGGCTGGCCTTGAACGTTCCACAACTCTAAGGCCTCAGCCTCCTGAGGGCTGGGA
>PVKA01041931.1:0-17744 GCA_004027165.1 Ctenomys sociabilis
TCTCCTCTCTTCTCCTTTCCCTTCTTTTCTCTCCTCCATCCTTCCTGCTCCATCCTTTCTCCTCTCTCTTCTAATTACACAGTACATGGCTCCCTTTGACAGGCATGGTGATGTCCTTTCTTGATCTTGTTTGATAAAGGACTTTCCCTTAACACTGACTGAGGGATTGCTGCCACCCACAAAGCTATCCAAGGCCACCGCCTCCAATGCAGCACACAGGCCTCTTGGGGCCACTCTGAGAGGACATTTCAGCTTCAGAGTGCCCTGTGATGCTGCCTTTGGGCCTGCAGCACAGCTCACCATCCCACCCCACCCCTAGGCCCTGCACCCCAGGGCCCTGCCTGCAGTTACACCTCTTGCCCATATCCATGGGGACTCAGTCTGCAAAGTGGGGCTAAGAAGCCAGAGCTGGTTTTCTGACTGCAGAAGTCCTGCTACTTCTCCCCTTGTTCTGCAGTTCCTCAGAGAAGTGTCATGCCTAGGTGTTATGGTTTTTTGTCTAGTCATTCCCCAAAAGCCTGATGGAGTCATAGGACTAGAGTTTGTGATTAACTCATGGTCCACTGGGATTATGGGGGTGAGTGCTGCTGGGATTATGGGTGTATTACACCTAGCCTGGGGAAGATAGCCTGAATGCAATTTAAGGGAAACAGACTTGCTCTCTATAGCCATAGTTGCCCATACTCCTGCCCTTTTGCTCTTGCTCTTTGCCTCTGCCAAGAAAAGTTGTTCTCTGCCATGTGCCAGTCTGCCTTGGAGCCAGTGGACTGTGGACTAAAACCTCCACTGACTCTGAGCTAAATAAACTTTCCTTCCTTCATTTTGGGTGTTGGGTGTTTGTCCTAGCAACAAGAGAAGGGTAACCAAGACAGAATTTGGTACCAGAGAAGTGGGGTCATTGCTGTGACTAAACCTGACCATGTGGATTACAAGATTTTGGAGATGGTTTATGGGAAGAGATAGGAAAGGTTTGGAGATGTTGCCTATAAAAGAAGCACTGGACCAGCTTTTGGTCAGAGCTCAGACCAGAAGGCTAATGGAAATCCTGCCTGTAAAGACCAGGCTGGGGATGTTTCTGCTAGGAAGGAGCACCTCATTGGTTGTTGGACTCCAGATGATTTGTTTTATGGATTGAAAGTTTGTCTGAATTTTGCTTATGTCCAGAGACTGCCTGAGATAGAGATTAAGCATGGCAGACTGAATAATTTTTGAAAAGAAATCTCAAAGCAGTCAAATATTGAGGCAATGGCACTGTTGAGGGAGTGGCTATTGTTGGGGGCTTTTAGTCAGATTTATGTTGAGAATCAAAAGCAAAGAACGCAGCAGGATGATGTAAAATGTTGTGAGTTTGGCAGAAAGGAAGCTCCAATAAAGCTGTGGAATGAAAATATAGAGCTAAGAGGATCTCCATTGCAGAGAAGGGACAAGAATGGAAAGGAAGGCCTGAGGGCATCACAGGAGGTGGCAGGTTTCCACCCTTTGGAACCTCAGAATTATAAAAGTCAGGGAGTTTACCTTGGGGAAAAAGCCATACAGCCCATTTTCCAGAATGGTGGCAGTGGCCACACCGGGTTCCAGAATGGCACTGGCAAGGAGAATTTATTCCTTGGAATCAGGGTAAGAGTGTTAATCAATCCAGTCACTCAATCCCTACAGCCAAGAGAGAAGGAGGCCTGGCTACTGCTCCAGCTGGCAGCAGACCTTGGCATCATCCATGCAGCATTGGTTTTAAGAAGGCTTCCACCTAGGTTTCAGAAGAAGGCCTGGGAGGCCAGGCAGTGTGCTCCTGAAGCTGTGAAGTGAGAAACCCCAGAAGTCTGGGAAAGCTCAGAACATGGATCATCTAAGGGAAACCGCAAAGAGGGAGCAAAGCCAGGCTAAGAGAGAAGCCATGGGAGCTACAACCACCAGAAGTGCCATAGGGATAGAGCGACATGGAGCTCACTGTTTGCCACAGGTTGCTTCATATGTTCAACATGGACGTACAAGAGTGTTTGCTCTTCTGGATTTTGGACTTGCTTTACTCCCAGTGCTTAGTATCCTACTGTGTATACCTTTTGAAATGGTAATGTTTGTCTTATGCCACTGAACGTAGAAAGTGTTTAACTTTTTATTTGTATAAGGGCTCACAGTTAAGAGTCTGCCTTAGATCTTGGAGGAGACTTGGGATTTGGACTTTTCAGCAATGCTGAAACTGTTGGGACTTTGGCAACCCTTAGAGATGGACTAGAATGGCTTTTGCATAAAGGGATGTGCAAGAGACTTTGGGGGTCCAATGGTGGAATGTTATGGTTTGTGTCTAGGTGTCCCCTCCATGCCTCATCCCTTATGAGGCAGATTTCTAGAGGTGTAATTAACTCATGATCCATCAGTGTGAGTGTTGCTAGGATTATGGGTGTATTATACCCAGCCTGGGCTGGATAGCTTGAATGCAATTTAAGGGACACAGACTTGCTCTCTGTGGCCGGCATTGCCCCTGCTCCTGCCCTTTTACTCTCTTGCCCTTTGCCACCTCCATGAAAGGCTGCCCTCTGCCATGCACCACCCTGCCTTGGAGCCAGCTGAGTATGGACTGAAATCTCCACTGACTGTGAGCTATATAAACCTTTCTTACCTTCATTTTGGATGTTGGGTATTTGTCCCAAAAATGATGGAAGAGAAACTGAGACACCAGGTCACTGGTCATCTGAGTTTTGGGTATACAGGGCTCAAGGAAATGCTCATCTAGGACTAAGTAAATAAAATGACCCTCTGCATCCAGCAGCTTGAGCTTTACTTTTTCCTCCAGTCTTCCTTCAGAGCAGAGGTTGGGCTTGGGAACCCTCAAATTTTGTTTGTTAAAGGTAAGAATTTATGATGTAGTTCACCTGGCCTGGACTCAATATGGAGCCAAAGTTGGCCTTGAGCTTCAGTGATCCTCCTGCCTCAGCCTCCTGATTGCTGCCCACCGTGCTGGCCCAGAAATCCTTTTTTTTTTTTTTTTTTCCGGTATGGGGGATTGAACTCGGGACCTTGCGCATGCCTGTAAAGCTAATCTATCTCCCCAGCCTAGAAATCCTAATTTTGGGTTCTAGCTCCAAACAGATTGCAGCCAAGGCCAGGCTGAAATGTGCAGGCTCAGTGTTGATGAGCCACTGCAGGACAGTCGAAGTAGCAACACAGAGGCAAAGGCGTGGCCGAGGTCAGAGAAAACCAATTCCAGTGCTTTTATTTCAGGTTCATTTTCCCCATATGTTTTCTTAGAACAGTCAGAAGGATATGGCAGAAAAAAATCAGGCTGTTTATCAGAAAAACAATTTTTTGTTTGTCCATGTGATTAAGTGTTAAGATAAATGAACAAAAATGAAACAAAACATAGGTCCTATGAATTTTGCAAATTTCTCCATATTTTCATTATTCTTTTAAGCCTAGGTAATCAGGATAGAGAGACTAAATATGTGATTTGGTATATCTGTCTGAGGTGTACTTTGAGAATTTGTGATTCTTGGCTTTCAATTAGCCATCTATGTAGATTTCATTTGTACTAACCGCTTAATTAGAAAAATACATATAAAGTTATATGTGAGGGAAATTGCAGAATGTTCAGCATGGAGGTGAGTTCCTATGTGGATGTCATAGAAATGGCCTATGGGATTGTTGACTGGCCCTGAGTGGTGTGGTAAGTATCAAAAGCGATAAGTCGCAAACAAACTGTTTTGTTTGGAAAGGGCAGCGACCTCATGGCCACTGACACCAGCAAATTCTCATTTGCACATCAGGCACCAAAACTAGTGAAAAGTACCAGGATAAAGATTTTGCATCCAAATGCATCTTATACCAAATTTGAGGCGTTTCAAAGCAGTTGAGTACCCAAGCGTGACTGTAATTGGAATACATTCCCTTCTGACCCAGCTAATAAACCTCCGTCTATGGCAAATTAAGCTGCGTGCAATCAGCTTTCACTCTGATCTCTCGAAGTATATTATCTATTACATTAAATAACCCCTGTTTAGCTAACTGCTTTACACATGCTGTAGGCTCCAGTGATTCTTAAAGCTTTCACCTACTGATTTTTAAATCTTTTTCATGGTCACAGGCCTCTCAGGAGGCTGCAGGGTGCATCACACGCCCTACCTGCTTGGTCTTTTCCTCTGATGACTGCCCCTGGGTGTAGAAGCAGCTTGTTAAGAAGAGTTGTGAGACCTGCCATGGGCCACGGCCTGAGCCAGGGCCCCACTGCAAATACCATTAGAAACAAAAGGCACAGCTTGCTTGAAGGAGCTCACAGTCCCCATGCTGGTTTCATGTGCATATGCCAGCTTGGCTTTGACAAATTTCTTTTTTTACCAACGGCAATGACAAAAGTGACTTTTTTTTGGTAGTAGCCTTGGCTTAGTTGTTCCTTTCAGTTGATAGAGAGGGGCAAAGTTTCCATTAACTAATAAAAAATACACAATTTATGGAGAATCTAATAGGCTCAGATCTCCAAAGGTTTGCATATCCATAGATTGGATTTTATAACATTAAGTGCTATAACATGTTTTTTTTTAAAATTATTCATATACCCAGTTAAAATGTATTCTTCTCAATCATGTCTTAGGAGTAAAATGTCAGCACATTTTTGTGATTTCCTCTAACCAGCAAGACAGGAGGGAGGTTCTTGGTGAGTATTTCTAACCACGCCATATATAGCAAATCTGAGATGGATCCTTTTCTCGCCACGGGAAGACTCCTAGTTACAGGGAAGAAAAATAAAAAGAACAAAGTGGAATGTCCGATAGGCATCTACCATTTTGAATTACTTAATTGTGGTGGAAATAATTTCCCCTGATAGTATAAAACTATTATATTTGGGAGAAAGCGTCAGGAATCAGCTGCTGGAACTCCACCACCACACTGAGGAGATCATTCTACAGTGTCTGAGGGGGATGGTCCTTGACCTAGGCCACGCCTGATGACGTACTGCATTCACACGTAGGAATCAGCTCCTGAGGTATACATGAAACAGTTGGCGTGCGCTCATGTTTACCTGACAATCTTTGATTAAATGAACACTAATACTTACAGGAGCCATCCTCTGTAGGGCTGAAGAGGAAAGTGTGAAATGGAAGCATCCGCCATGGTTTTGTCATGGCGGCCTCTTCCCACATGGCCAGGAGTCTCAGGAGTCTGCTATGGACTTCTGGCCAGGGGAGATGCCTGTGAATCCTGGGGCCCATGTGGGGCTGCTGGCAGGAAACTCAGGGTCTCAGGTCCCTGGAGCAGGAGCCCAGGTCCAGGAGGGGAGCAGGGCCCTGGTCCCATGGGTGTGGTGTGATTGGCAGGAAGTCTAAGGGAGGCCCTCAGAAGCCCAGGGCCCGACGGTCAGGGTCTTCCTTTGCTGCCTAAAAGCCCCCGTGGTGCAAGGTAAAACAAAACAAAACAAAACAAAACAAAAACGGAACCTTCCCACCTGAAGAGCCGTGGGCTTTGAGACTGATGAGCCCATTTGCCCAAAGCTCCTCTCTGCCACAGTCAAGGCTACTTACAGGACGATAAGATTGGCGGCTCTCGAGTGCTCCTGTAAGAGCTCATTCAGTCGAACCTGGCGGCAGCTCTGTGGACAACACCCGGACCGGTCAGTGTCGCTGTACTAGAACTGCAAATGCCCAGCTGCCTTTTAACCTCAAGTTGTGCACAAGCCGAAAAGCTCATTTAACAGCTACTGAAAGTAGTTGTCAAAAAATAGTTACAATGTAATTTTTTTTTTTTTTTTTCAGAACCAGGGATTGAACGCAGGCCCTTGTGCTTGCCAGGCAAGTGCTTATTCTACTGAGTCATTTCCTTGGGCTCCTACAATATAATTTAAAACTATTTTCACATTTCGTAAGGAATGTTAGAAATAAAGCCAGATTGGCATTGTGTCCCAGTGGCCTTCATTAATTTTAGAGGAAAAGCAAATGGCGCAGATCACACACCAAGAGGGCACAGCTTTTTGGTGAAAGAAAACGGATAGACAGACACCTGATACTAATTTGATACTCTAGGAAGGTAGGTCACATCCTCCTCTAGTTTTCATTTCAGGCTTTTGAATATTTTATCAGTACGGAGGACTGATTTCAATTTAAAAAGCTACCAATAAACTGACCTGGAAAGCCATTTTCCAGATTGCTGGCGGGAATCTAAACTGGTACATGACTATGGAAATTACGAAGGAACTTCCTCAAAAAGTGTAAACTAGAAATTGCATTTGAACCAGCTAGGCCTCTTCCTGGAAGAGTTAAAGTCATCGTATTACAGCGATACATGCTTAGCCTTGCTTAGAGCAGCACTATATCCTACTGCCCATAAATAAAAATGAATTCGAGCCATTTAATGGGTGCATGTGGAGATCATAATGCTGTGTAAAAGAAACAGAAGGCTGAGTATTGCACGGCTCCCTTATAGGAGCGATCTAAAGTAGAACTTCAAGAGCAAAACAAGAGAGAGGACAGGAAGGCAGACTGTGCTCAGCTTGAGGGAGCGGGGATGGAGTGAGGAAGGACTAGACTTTCTCACTCATGTCTCTGCTGGCCCTGGGCCATTTATCACGCACAGAGTCCATGATCCTAGTGCAGTCATTTTTCCCCACTAAATCTGGAAAAGTTTGTATATCTCTTCCTCTAATTTTCCCAAGATGATGGTAGTTTGTTTAGATTGCGTAGGTTAGAAGTTCTTGTGGTTCCTTTCCTGCAATACCCAGTCCAACTTAGATACCAACTCTTCCTCCCCACCCCCCCAGTGCCTGTCCTCCATCTGCATCATCTTCCTTACCACCAAGTTCCTTCAAAGTTAAAGATGTCCTGGTGGGTTCCAGGATAGCTCCCCATTTTACGTCTATCTTTCAGGGCAGAGGGATCCAACTTTTGCATCACTGTTCCAAACGTATCTTAAATTCCTTTAGATACTTGTGTCAGTTTCACCCCTAACTTCATCAGGTTTAAATTCATGCTGTTTTATGAAACTGTGGGTCATCTATGTTTGTTTCATTGCACATGTATAGACTTGAATTATTTTAGATTTAAAAAAAAATAGTTTGAATGGAGACTTCACCATGTGAACCAATAACCGGTGACTTTTTTTTTTTTAACTTTTAAAAGTTAGTTTGCATTCTGGGAAAAAAAACCCTACAGTTTTCTAAGTCTTCATATTTAGAAATATGACTGAGAAGCTCAAGGAAATACAGATTCTGGACTTGAATAATGCAATTCAGTAATAGATTCATTACTTTTTGATCTTTGAATAAAACCAGTTTCCTTTTTTTTGCTATGAGATAGCAAAGTGAAAATTAAGGAAGACAAGTCTTACCTTTTCTTTGACTGCTTCCAGCTCTGCATCTGTAATTTTCCATGGAGTCTCTCTTTTTAATTTCTCAGCGGTTGTTAAATCTTTGCAGCTTTCATGGAGCCGGTATGGTTCAATCATCTCTTCAAAGACTTTCCAGCTGAAATTGGAATTGTAAAGGAGAGCTCAGCGGGGGAACCAACTCTTTATTTCAGAGATACTCCAGGTATGACTGGCTCTGCTGGCTGTGGAATCAGAATTGAAGCTTTGCAGGGAACTTACCGTGAGTAAAACCACGGTTCTAATATTCACTCCCTACCTATGGCAAGAACTTAACATATTCAAAGCTTTCTTAGCCAGCTAGGTATTAGATCTTTCATATCAGTGCACAGGTACAGAGATAATAATTGTCCTGCAAATACATTTTCTCCATAATGAAGTCAAAGTTGTAACGTAGCTTGCTCATAAATGAGTTTCCATTTCTTTCCACTTCTCATCATAGGCAAGAACGGAGACACACATCAGTCATTGTGTGAGGTGGCTCAGGCCTGTTGGGGTTGTGGGCAGGGTTACTCTCCACTTTGGTCCCCAGGGCAGCTCCTGCTCATGCCAGCAGGCCAGGGGCCAGGACAGGGAGGACAGCATGGGTGCCCATACGCTCAGAGCCTCTAGGACAACTTGGATGTTGGCTAGCACACAATGCTCCCCTTGTCCTGGTGTTTGATGTTGCTGTCTGAGCTTTTCAAATGGGGATTATTCAGGTGCATGGGAAGAGAAATAACAAAGATCAATAGTGTTTTAATGCCTACCTATCCATTTTAGAGCCCTTAAGTCATTGAGGAGAAAAATGCAAAGTGTCTAAGCACTACAAAATTTCTAAAAAGGTGTAGGGAGAGAAATCTCACTCTCATCTTGTATAAGAATTTCACCAGATTTATTTTAAAAACAATATCACAAAGTAAAGCTTATGATTTATGGGAGGAGTTGCCTTCTGCATTCTGCTGTGAGATGCTCTCAAATATGAATAATTTTCTTGGGTTTCATAGAATGTACCTTACTTATAATTTAGGAACTTTGCAAGGAATGATAATTAGAACCCATATGCTGTTAGGTTAAGAAATTAAAATACAAAATGATGAGTTTAATTATCTTATCAGTTGGCCTGATTTAGGATTTGCAGATGAAAGTGCAGAGATTACAAAGGAAGAAAATTGTTCCCTGCCAGGAAGCCTTGTGGAGAGGCTGAAGAGCTACTTAATGCAGTGGATTTCTATTCTATTGACTTATTTAGAATGGTAGAAAAAGACTGATGTACCCTATTATCCTTTCTACGGCACGACACTTTTATTTGCTATTACTTCGATGGTGTGATCTCTTCCGTGGCTTCAGCAGTGGCACATAACTGGCAAGGTGCAGGCCCGAGACTTGGGCTCAAGTCCCAACCCCTTCACTGCTGTCCTCTGCCTGGAGAAGCTGCTCCATGGAATGGGACCGAAGACAGCCATTCAGAGCTGACCCATGATGGTGACCTGAAAAGGGTGGGGATTGTGGAAAATGCGAGACGTCCACTTCAGCCAGCAGCCACGGATTTGGGGTTAGTTAGCAGTGGCAACCTTCTCTGCTTTAGCTCTGTGTGTACGTCTACCTAACTCAACGTGAGAGTTCCTCTGCCCCTCAGTACAAAGGTGGGGAGGGAGGGACTGGTTGTCTCCTTAGCATCCGCAGTTTGGCTGGGAATGGCCCTGCTGTCTTTGACCAACCCCAGCTCAGTTCTGTGTCTTCTCGCTCACAGCAGCTGCCCAGAACAGGCTCAGAACACAAGCAGGCTTGACCTTGCTGGCATGCAGTGTGTGCTGATGGAAAGACCAGCCCAGTGCCTTAGGCTAGTGCTTCCTTAGAGGAGTGGCCCCATGGCAGAGGGTGGGACAGAGACAGGCTCTCTTTCTCATTGAGCTCATGGAGTGCTCCTGCAGTCCTGTTTGTGACTGGCAGTCATCTGAGTCTCAGGGCTAAATCAGCTTTGACTGAGGATTTCCTAACGGAAGGTGGAGTGGGGACACTGAAAGTGAGTTAGTCCTGGGCTCTAAAATTTACCTTCCAGAGCAAGCTCAGCTCCAGATCAAACTCCACTTATGCTGTCTAGCTTTTTTTTTTTGCATTTTGAGACAGGGTCTCACTTTGCAGTTCAGGTTGGCCTGGAACACATTGTGCTCCTGCCTCAGCCTCCCAAGTGCTGGGATTATAGGTGTGCACTACCATATCCAGCTTGTTGCTTAGTGATGACAATAATTTCTAACATCTAAGTCGCAATGAGATTTTCTGTTCCTTACAAGTCAAGCTTGCTCATGGCCCAAGAGGCCACACTGAGGCTATGCTTACCCATCCCTCTTGTGTGAGCCCCTGCGGACAGCATTCACTTTTATCTCTTCATCCTCAGCTCTCCTGAGTTGGGCCTTTCCCATTCTTTGAGCCAGCAGTCCCTACAGTAGCTCGAGATGCCCATAATTTATTCTCATTAAATCTGATTTCTCGTAGGAGGACATTTTACCTGATTCCGGGCCAGGCAGCATAAGGCTATTCCATTTAAATGAGAATCCAAACTTTTTTTAAAATGTATTTAGTACAAGGTCTGCAGGGCCTCACTACACAGATCGGGCTCCTAGTATTCTCTTGTTTTCAGCCTCCTAAGCACTGGGATATCAGGTGCGCACCATCATGCCCAGTCTCAATCACTGTCTCAGAGCACCCAGGGGCTAGGCCCACTCAGTAGGTGGGGGATGGAATCCCTGTGTCTGCCTAAGCAGGCACTTTAGTCCACTGAGCTATCTGGCTGGCCCTCCAAACCTTTTTTGAATTATCACCCACCTTGCTTTTCCTTTTTTTTTCCTCTCATAAAAATATTCAAATTTTTTTAAGTTGCATGCAGGATTCTTCCCAGTCTATGGGAAGACTTCTTCTCCCAAAGCAAATTTTTATGACAGCTCTACTATCTTCAAACAAAATTGTCCTGTTAATTTCTCATAGTTTCTCTTTGATTTCTGAACACAGATTGTTATTGTGGTTGGATTTGTTTTTGGCCTGTGAACTTTTAATTTAGTCAGCACAAAAATGGAATGTGACCATAGGAACTTTTTACTTTCTCCAGCTCAGTTATTTTCTAGTCATCTTTCCCTCTCTTCTCCCTTTCACCCTTGCCCTCCTGTACTTATCAGTACTATTGCTGTACCAAAATGCCTGCTTACTTGGGTTTCATAGACTTTGCCAAAGCCAGGAGTAAGGCAGTTGAGATGCTTTTCCCACACCAGATATCACCTCATGAGCAGGAAGGAACAGTGCGCAGGACAGAGTTGTTCCTGGTAGACAGGGGCTGCCTTACATGGGGCAGACATGGAGCCAGTGTTGACTCTGAGCCTTCACCTCTGGCCAAGGCTGCATTAGCTGGCCTGGAAAAAGAGATCTCTTCATCTTCCTGCACCACCCAGAAGACTTTGCTTGTGTAAGTAAACACACCCATGCCAGATGCACCGAAAGGGGCCATGCATGAACTCACAAGTGGTCACTCTATGTTTAAAAATAGATTGCTGTTATATATTGTAGGGCTGCTATTTCTAGCTCGAAATAAGTGCCTGCCTTCCAGACCAATATGGCAATGACTAAGGCAAAAGTCTGCAGAACACGTGGTGGTGTGCTAGCTCACCCCTTCTAGTGGGCCACCTTCTCTAAATCAGGGCAGCTCTGCCATAAGGTCTCTTTCCTTTCAGTAGGGATGGCTGTATTAGCTGCATCTTCCTCATGTGTGACCTTGAAAGAGTGGAGAGAGAGAATCTCTAAATTTTTTTTTTTTTTTTAGTGGAACTAGGGATTGAACTCAGGCCCTTGCACTTGCCAGGGAAGCGCTTATTGCACTGAGTCATCTCCCCAGCCCCTGAATCTCTGAAACGTTGAACACGAATTCATCTGTGCCCCAAAGAAGAACAGTACTTCTCTTCATTATAGACTGAGCAACATCAGATTAAGTGGTGTGTGAAGTCAAATTTAAATGGCAATATGGAAGTGAAAATGCTTCCTTTCTTCCTGCCATCCCGGGAGTTTTGTTCCCTAAGTAGAAAACACCATGGGACAAAGCCCAGGGTTCCAAAGAAGAGCAACATCCACACCATGACAGGCACCAAATAAAGGGCTCAGTGGAGGTCATACCTCCACACCCTCAGTATGGGCACGCAGGAGGACCCTGCCAGTGGCACAGTCTCTGCCCAGAGACTGGCCAGAAAGAAGGAGAAGGAAATAAGAGCTTAGCGAAACCAGGCAGTAGTAGAGATGAAGTAATACAGGAATAAGTTACTGGGAGCACAACAAAAATGGGATTTCAGACAGCAAATGATGGAAAACATTTTTCAATATTAAATTGTTTACATATTAGGTTTAATGTACCATGACCTATGAGTTCCAGACAATCTTTCTTCACCTTTGGGATCACTTTATGGAGATCTAACTTGTAAATTGTTTTCAAATATCATTGCTATGAGTGGAATGTTTGTGTTTCTGCCACAGTCATAGTTTGAAGCTGTCATTTGTAACATGTTGGTGTTTGGACTCGGGCCTCCTGGAGGTGCCTAGGTTTGGCTGTCATGCGGGTAGGGCCTCCCCGCACCCCGAAGGGTTAGGGTCCAAGCATTGCAAGACCAAAATTCTTTCTGTCCCTCATATGAAGACAGGGAGAAAGAGGCCATTTGTAAGCAAGAAAGAGGCCCTTAGCAGGAATGGGCTCGGCCACCCTCTGACTAGATTTTCTAGCTCCTTATCCCAAGAAGTTAATGTCTGTTATTTATGTCACCTGGGCTATGGTCTTTTGTCATAGCAGCCTGAGCTGAGACAATAGTGGAGTCCATGAATTTAATAATTACTAAGGGTTCAGAGGATGCTAGGATTTGAAGATATTTAAATGATTATTTCAATTTTGTCATTTAAAATGAATTGTGGAACCAGCATTTTGTTTTTCTAGGATTTAGGTGCTTTGTCCCCTCCTCGCTCAGTGCTTATGCTGGAAGTGCTGAGCTCCTAAAAGCCAGACTGGCTCTGCGGGGGGCGGGGGTGTGTGTGCACGAAGACACAGCTGCTTCTATGGTTTCTCCACCAGCACTTCTGGTCTGGACTGCCTCACGGGTAACTTAAGTCTCTTAGCAAGCACCTTGATGGCTTAGGTCCCAAGAGTGTTACAGAGACCAGGTACTGGAAGGGCAGATCTAAATTGCTTCCTGACCCATTCTAACATTGCTCCTTATTGGGCTCAGCATTGTAAACACCTCCTTCCCCTCAGCATTCTGGGAGGTTGAGGCAGGAGGATCACACTTGAGCCCTCCCTGGGAAACTTAGCAATTCAGCAAGAGACTTGTGTCAAAGTTCAAAACAAAACAAAAGGGCTAAGGGTGTAGCTTAGTGATAAGAGCACCCCTGGCTTCTGTCCCCAGTAACACATACACACACAGACACACAGACATACACACAGACACACACACACAGACACATACACACAGACACACACACACACACACACACACACACACACACACACACATGCTGCTTCTCATTCCAATGTGTCTGATGGTGCTGTCATGCTTACTTAAAGGCCCTTCTTTTCCTATCCCAGGAGGAGGCCACGGCAGGAGTCACAGACCATCTGCCCTGTGATCCTCAGCCACAGCGAGCACACAGTTGCTGGTCTACCACTCATTTTCACTACTTCCTACCTCTCTTTGTTGGGCTTCACATTGATGTCACCGATGATGTGGATGTCGGCAAATTTTATCCTAAACTTGCTCAGCAGAGAAGCCATGCTGAAAACAGAAGAGAAAAAGCACTTCGTCACTGTATGCTTCACTGATCTTTTCAATCAAAGGTTTTTTTGCTATGTGTTTGAGTTAAGATATCAAAAATAGTACTATCTTGTTTCAGCCTTGCTTTTGGGCAGACGCCTCTGGGTTTAGCATTTTCAGTGTTGCCTGCTTGCAGGATAAGGTCAGTGTGGAGCATGCTGTCCCCTGAAGGCAGAAAAAAGCTTTGGGGAAGAGGAAGCCCAGCTCTGCATCTGTCTTTTGAGGAAGAGAAGATAAAGTTGTCCACAGACCCTTGTTATGTGAAATCTAGCAAGCCTTTTATTTTTTGGGGGTACCAGGGATTGAATTCAGGATCTTGTGCTTGCCAGACAGGTGCTTAAGCCATTGAGCTATGCCCTCATCCTGACCTATCCCGCTCCCCGCCCTAGCAAGTCTACATGCCTAATGGCTATTATCTTGCTGATAATTTTTTGAGTAATCACTAAAACTCTGACAAATTAATAATTGTCATTTACTGCATACTTGTATCTTTGAAGCATTTCTCTGAATTTTGGTGTTATAGAAATATTGCAGGGACCCTGCAGGGAGCTCCCAGATTTACCAGGTGTTTATTATGTCCTATTTGTCATTCTCTACTTCTATCCATCTGTCCAATATTTTAAAATAATTTATATAAACCAGATCCCTTGTATCCCTAAGTACTTTAGTGAGCAGTTTCTAAGAGTAAGGACATTCATTCTCTTATATAGAGTACAATTTTTACTTTTTGTTTCTTTTGGAGACAAGGTCTTGCTATGTAGTTCAGGCTGGTTTTAAACTCATGATATAACCCAGGCTGACCTCAAACCTCAATGAGCCCCTCCTGCCTCGGCCTCCCAAGTACTCGGATTACAGGTGTGAACCACCATGCCTGGCAATGGGTAAAATTTTTGAAAGCAAAAATTTTAAAATAGATGACACGCTGTCATCTCATATTCAAGCCATCTTCAAATTTCATCAGTTTTCTCAGTAAAGTACTAGAATTTGTAAGAAATACAAATTAGTAGAGATATCATGGTAATTTCTATTTTATCATGATTCTCTTGAGAGAAATTAAATATGCAGAATAGTAATGTGTGTGCATTATATTGTTTTAATGGAGAATGATATTTATATATTCAGTGTGTATGTGTGTGTGTGTGCATGTGCATGTGCATGTGCATCACAATGATATCCTCTGAAGAGTGAGAACAATATATGAAAAACAAATGAGGGGCTGGGAAACAGCTCAGTTGTCTTACTGCCTGTCTAGCAAGCTCTAGGACCAGAATTCGATCCCTGGTACTATATGTCATTCTGATCTTGGAACCTGGCTGCACTGTGCTGGCCCTAAAAACAGGGTACGGTGGCTCACACCTGTAACCCCAGCACAGGGGAGGCTGAGACAGGAGGATCGCTAAGAGTCCAAGCTGTGTAGTGCGACCCTGTACCAAATAAATAAATACATACATACAAATGCAAAAAAAAATGAATACAAGTCTTGTCATTATTCTGTAATTTCTAGAAGTGCTTGAACTCAGGATGACGCTGGGCCTTGTAGGACCAAGACTGCTAGGGAGTCCCCAGTTACCAGCAGAACCCTCAGACATGCCATTTTGGTAAAGTTGCTTTCTGAATGAAGCAATGCAGAGCTACGAGCTGGGACTTTTCCTGTTAGTGACAAGAGTTCTGGGCAATCACTCACTTACACTTTTTCAAGCTCTACACAAGATGCTGGGGACCCAGATTTGTTCAGTGGCTGTCACAGAGCCACTGAGCTCCTCAGTGATAGGCATGGGCTTGCACTTAGCTTTTTTTCACACGTGCTGTGCTGAGACTGCCTGGCACAAGCGAGTGGGTTTGTGCTCTCCCAGGAGAAACACTCCCGAAGATTCTTCTAGGATCTGCCTCCCTTGGACATGCTTACTAGTCAGAACAGCGACCAACATTACACAAGATCCCAAATTCATTTTGGAAAGCATTTGTGACAGGGGATAAGAGGACTGGCAGACAGCGATTTGAAAAATGATGCTAATAATTTATTGGCCAGAAAACCAAGTAAACATGAGATGCATTACGGTGGCTTTGTACCTTAATCTATTGTGCATTTAAGCCACTCAAAGCTCTTAAAATCACAACAGGCAAACAACTGACATCTGAAATGACTGAACTCGACAAAGTAAACTTCTTACGCGATTTTCTCTTCTTCAATGCGGTTGATCTTCCCTCCCACATAGATCCGTAATTTACAATCTTTCCACTTTTTTCTAAGAGTCAAGATATAGGGGATAAGGAGTGTTAACCCTGGAACAAAGAGGAAATCAAGGAAGAAAAGATGAGTATTGCTAGCTGAAAGAAAAGTGTGAAGTTTATATTTTCATCCATTCCTATATTCATGGCTCTTCAATAATTCACAACCTTTGAGAACACAGAAGTATTATTCTTTAACTGGTGCTGTTTTCATGTACTTTCCTGTGCTGTTCACTCAGTTTATCAAAACAGGAATTCTGCTCCCTACTGTGCATTCTGGAACATTCTGAAAGGTTTTTCTTTTCTTTTCTTTTTTTTTTTTTTTTACCTCCATCATCAAATAGCCACCAGACATCGATTGTTCCTTTTCCTTGTTTCTTTTTGAACTGAGCGCTGGCTTCCACCAGCTTCTGGTTGGACTCCCCCACGTGCATCGACTGGATGGTGTTAATGGTGCTCCCTGAAATGAAAGGGACAGCCATGGATCACTTTGTCTTTGAGTCTAGAAACAAAGTAAATTTCCAATAAACCTACTGATGAAAACAGGTGAGGTCACGAACTCGTTTCTTTATACTTATTGATAAAGAACTCTATTCTTCAAAGAGCAGAGATAAAGGATGAGTCCTCAATAATTTAGACATCCTCAATCATGAAATAAAATTTTGGTATTGGTTCTATGATCCTAATTTTCATAATAAAGCAGGAGGTTATTTCCATATCCTCACTAGTCTGTCTCAGGGTTTTTTAAAAATAAACTTTCCACTCAAATGTGGCTACAGTGTGCGTGTTGAGCAGAAGCCTTGCTCCTGTCCACCAGAAGGGTTTCCTCGCCACCCTGTGTCATCTCCGTGCTTGTGAGGCTGTGACTTCACCACACCTTCGTCTCAAAGGCAGCATTGGCATGGGGTTCTGTGTCGAGAGGCAGCCTCTCTGATCTGGCAGCTTCTGAGGATGTTTTGCTCTGGCTTTGCTTTCTTTGCAGGCTTGGGGCCTGTCAGCTCTGAAGTAATGATCTTATATCGCTTCTGAGCTGAGCCAGCAGGAAAGTAAATTCATGTGCAGAATGGACCAAACTGCACGCCCTCATAGGCAGAGCGTGGCGAGGCGCCGGTGAGTTCCTGCAGACAGGCTCCATCTTGGTCTTGATCCAGAACCGGAATCCGGGTCACCACCTGATGCCTGCAGGAGTGGGTGTGCCCACTTAAGAGTTCTGTTTGAACTGTGGGCACCAGCAGCAGGGCAAGGCCTTCTGCTTTTGCTTTTCTGAACACAGACATGGGCCAATCTTCAGAGCAGTGAATTTTTGCAATGCAGAAATAGGCTTCCAGGATTAGTAGCACAGCCTGCTCCCAAGCAAGAGGGCTCTCAATGCTGCCCTCTCCCCACTAGAAAGAAGACGGAATCAGGCCACCCCTGTGGCGCTTGCCATACCTTATCTTATCTAGGTTGCACCGCAGAACAGCGCCTAGCTTTTGCCACAATAAGCCAAATAATCGGAAAGGAAGGCACTTTAAAATGTGCTGCTAGAACTCCAACTTTAGGTTCAAACACTTTATGGAAAGCATTACTTTTTAAAGCCAGTAGTAAGTAGAAAGCGCTCCTACAGCCCCCAGGGTATCCCCGGGACCTGACAGTAACTGTACCATTCAGAGTGGAATGATAGTTGTATTCCCATCATTCTTCGTAAATATATAAAAATTTTATAGACAGGTGAAATGTCATGCTTGGCCTGTGGAAGACTCAAAACAGAATCATACTGTTAACTGGGTAGGAAATGGCCTTTAAAAAGAGCTGTCTCCTGTCAACCTAATAAGCCTAAATCCTCCTATTTCAGTTGGAGACCCTCCCAGAGAAATAATCTTTCTCAGTTTCACACCAGCACGTGACTGTGACTTGAGTCATTTTAGGGTACTCGGGCATTTAAAAAAAAAAAGCATGCAAGTGCTATGATTTTATACCAGCAGGGGTCGCTGTGGACCTCATTAAAAACCTGCAGGGTTTTTGAAAAGGCAAGTTTTAAAAATCAGACATTTGAATCATCTATTTATGAAACTTATAACAAGTTTTCCCAAGCTTTTTTTTTTTTTTTTTTTTTTTTGTCTTTTTGAGACAGGGTCTCACTATGCAGTTCAGGCTGGCCTGAAGCTCACTTTGTAGCTCAGGCTGGTCTCGAACTCACAACAATCCTCCTGCCTCAGCCTCCCGAGTGCTGGGATTACAGACATGCGCCACCACGCCCGGCTTTTCCCAAGCTTTGATCCTCTGTCCTTGAATGTGTTTCAGACATTCAGAAATAAGTTTACTATTTAAGCCAAGTACTACAGATACTAATTCATATTCCTTTGTAATGAATGCTGCGTG
>PVKA01041932.1:0-17742 GCA_004027165.1 Ctenomys sociabilis
TCTGGGGCTGGGCGGGCACGGGCGGGATGGAGCAGGATGGCAGAGTCGGTCACGCTGTCTCTGGCCGGTCGTAGGGGCTGGGCGGCCTCAGGGGCCGGGTTTGCGCGGGCGGGATGGAGGAGCTACACATTTATTTCCTACTGATCATTCATTTCCAGGATGAATATTTTTACTTTTTCGACCATTTTTTCTTTTTGACTTAGAGTATCTAGTTAAAATTTAACAAATGTTCCTATTACTATAAGAACTTTTGCGCTCCTCAGTAGGTGTATAAACTCAAATGAAACTTTTCATGCAAAGGTTTGAGGTTAATTCTTAATCATTGTGTATGGTGACACAATTATTAATGCCTGATTGGTGGATTAGCTAGTAGCCTCCTCTGATATATTAACCAAAGTCCTACTTTAAATTACTTTTCATTTACACAAGATATCTAAATCTGGGATCACTCTTTTTTCCTTGCCAAGATTTTTTTTTTTTTCCACATGGGTCAACAGAGTGAATAACTGGGTCACAACACATGGCTTATTTCACAGTGTCTGAAAATCAGGATCAAAGTATAGACTTTCTAACATCATAGATGGCCCTGGAGGAAAGAGAGAAACAGGTTTCTTCCTGACAGTGTTAACATGAAGTGAGTGGGAGACAAAGAATTGAAAGAGTTTGTGATTCTGATTCTGGATTATTCCTAAGAGATTAGACTATTGATGTGATTTCTCTTTACTGAGTAAGACAATCACACCTGCAGCCTTGACAGCTCATGATCCAACCATGGCCATGACAGACAGGTTTGAAGATCTTGCTGGCCAGAGCACCCTTTGGACAACAGAGCAGGGCCTTTGCCTAGAGGCTTGTTAGTTTCTCTTTTAAATGGCTATTCTCAGCATATATACTTTTGGGGAGTTAATCAAAATTGCCAACTTTCATTATCTCCAGAAAATACTTATTGAGCTAATGTGTAAGAAATAGACTTATCAAGTCATATTTAATATAGTTTAAATGTATGGTGCTGTATATCACATAGCACATTACCATAAAATCATAATTTAAAAAAGTTCAAAAAGCAATGACAATCCTTACTAAATGTAGTAAAGACATATATTACATCCTACTGCGTTTTTAAATTTTTTTAAATTTAGTACAGGGTGCACAGGGTGTACAGGGTCTCTGACTCACACTGCTTTTCCAGAATACAGCCTCCCAAGAGCTGGTATTACATGTGCAGTGTCTCAGTGCACCTAGGGGGCCAGGCCAGCACAGCAGGCCCAGGGATTAAACCCTCAACACTGCACCTGCATTTTATTTTTAAAGGTGCAGCTCTGATCCCACTAAATTTCTTTGACTGATTTCTTGATTTTTCTACTGAAAAATACTGCTCATCTGTACCATCTACACCATATCATATGTGTGTGTAGATGTAGGAAACTGAAGCACACTATTCTGGAATAGAGAAGAAAATAACTTTACAATAAACAATCATTTCCATTAAAAATATTGTGAGAAATTTCAAAATTCTAAGCCTTGTAAGCATTTCCCTACAAAAAGCAGAAATTTATTAAGAATTTTCTGGCTAAGAATCGGTGGGGTTTTTTGGTAATTATAAAATAATGTTGCCTGCATTGCAGAAGGGTTTTGCAGTAGCCAGGGACACTCCAGCTGTGTCAGGATCCGGGTACATCCTGGGATCTGTATCTGCTTCTCCCAGCCAGGACTCCACAGTTAGAAATCAGATTTGGAGTGAGAGCCTTGCGATGGTCCCATCTCCACTGCTGAAAAGAACACAGACAAGCAGGCTAAGAGACCATGGAGAGAGTCCTGCTCAGTGGGGCAGGAGTTCAGAAACTGCAGAAAAGAAACACAGTTGCATGACAGCCATGTGTGTTCTGCTATTCAAATGATGGTGTTATTTCAACTGCTGTCTTATTTATTCTTTCACCATGTATATCATGATTACCACAAAAGCCTGCTGACTGGCAGGTAATCTGGTAAACTCCAGGCCCAGAAGAAGTTAGATAATTTTTCCCTAAAAGAAAACACATCCTATATTTTATGCATTTATTTCCTGTTTGCTCTTCACAGGAAGTGCTAATGTAAGGAAGGATCCAAAGAACCTTCTTATAAGAATCAATACTAGGAGAAACTTGTGACAACAAATCTGGAGTTACCTTCTGCAAAGTAGGTTTCCTGGCTTCCACTAATAAATCTTCTTTCTGCATTTTGTTTCTGAAGTGTTGGCATCCTCTCAGTTACAATCTTTTTGTATATCTTTTCAAAACTTGTTAGGTTACTCAGAGAACTGATTGTTCGTCATGAAGAAGGCAGACATAAATGAATTATATTCTCCATTATTCATAAACACCGTGCCCCATCATGTATTTAAGCTACCAACAAGTACTGCCGACAGTAGCTCAAATGGGCGGGTGAAATGTGAAGGAATAGACAATAAAGACCTGAACATTCAACAGCAGCGGGGTTATTCAAAGCACGCATGCACCCAAAGCCCGGCACACAGATAATCCTCCCCGGGTGAGAAAAAGGGTTCAATAGAACGTCAAAGAGCCGGCACTCAGGAGGGCATCAAGAAATCTAGTTACTAAAGAGCCAGACATGTAGATCAGAATCTTCTTTCTGATTAACTCAGGATATGAACTGGACAAAAATGGGCAAAATATTTTCCTGTAGAAGGGAGATGGACAAAGAAGGAGCCAGTAATCTGTAGTTTAGAGCAGACCCCAGAAATGCAGAGCCCTAAATATTATTTCTATTTGACACTTAGAAACTGTTTTGCCACCACTATCTAGACCTACACGACCCAAATGCCAATTATTTCTCCTACATTTCTGAAATTACAAAACTACTAGAAAAAAAAATGAAAGCTCAGAGCAGGGAGCCACTTAGTCTGCTTCATACTCTGGGCCATGACAGTTTGCTCAAGGGCATGACCCGCCTTACCTGCACAGTGGGATGCAGTGCTATAAACATGACTTAGCCAATAGCACATGCTAGCTAACGCCTAAGATTGTAAAGGTGAAGTAATGAACTAAGAATTACACAGCAAATCTGCAGGCAGCTCTGGTTCTTGCGCTCTAGTGTTCATGCACTCTTGTGCTCTGCTTTAAAGCCCATCCTGTAAAAATATAAGCTAAAGGCTGGTCAAAAAGCACAGCATATTAAATCTACTGAAAGTAGTCACAGGGCCCAGGGTGTGATCCCTAGGCCTGGCTTGCCGGCCCCACCCCCAGGGCATGTTGAGTAGGCTACTGAGGTTGGGCATGGTGGCGCACACCTGTATTCCCAGCTCTTGGGAGGCTTTAAACTTAGGAGTCTGATCTAGTAGTGAAACCCTGAACACCGTGTAGATCCTTCCCTAAAAATACAAAAATAAAATAATAAAATCTACAGTATCACCCTTTCCCCTAAACTACCTCATAATACTGTACCTCCTTACACTCAGAAGTCCCTCATGCTGGGCACAAACCTGTGTATACACCTGAGGTCATGTCTATAGCTGGCTGTTGTGATGGCATCAACCAGAACACTTCGGAGTTGAGTGTTGCTAATCACACTAAAATGTTAATAATAATGTTGATAGTTATAAGATTATTCTGCTTGCAATGTATTTATTTATGTATTATTTATTTATTTTTATGAGTTTAGGACAGGGTATACTGGGCCTGACTACAAAGACTGGACTCGTGAGGCCGGGGAGATGGCTTAGTAAAATAAGCGCTTCCCTGGCAAGCACAGGGTCTGAGTTCAATCCTCGGTTCTACAAAAAAAAAAAAAAAAAAAAAAAAAAACAACAACATAGGACTCGTAGTGATTCTCCTGTTTTACGCCTCCCAAGCACTGGGGTTATAGATGCATGCCACTGAGCCCAGTCTCAATCTCTGTCTCAGTGCCTCGTGCAGGTGGGGCCCGAAAGGCCTGCTGGGGGGCGAACCCCGGCCCCTGTGCTCTGCCAAAGCAGATATTTTAGTCTACTGAGCTATCTGGACAGCACTTTGCCGACATTTTAGAAGAGGATTTGAAGCAGTCAGGGATGCTCTCGTTGTCACCACCCAATCAGAATCTGGGTGCCTCCTGGGATCTGTACCAGCCAGGCCTGCACAGTGAGAAATTAGTTGGGAAATGCAGCCTGAGGTTCCAAGTTGCAGCGCTGACCCCGCCCCTGAGGTGCAATGAGACAGAGACTGATACTGGTCATGGTGGCACATGCCTGTAATCTTAGCACTTGGGAGGCTGAAAGCAGGAGAATCATTATGAGTTCAATCCACATAGTGAGACCCTGTAGTCCCAGTTAACCCCATTCTAAATACATTTAGAAAAACAAATTCAAAATCTGTTAAGAGTGAGAGCCTTGTGATGGTGCAGTCTCCACTGCTGAGAAGAACATAGACAGGCAGGCAAAGAGTCATGGAGAGAGTCCTGCTCAGTGAGGCAGGAGTTCAGAAACTGCAGAAAAGAAACCCAGTTCCATGACAGCCATGTGTGTTCTGATATCCAAAGGATGGTGTTATTTCAACTTCTGTCTTATTTGTTCTTTCACCATGTATATCATGATTACCACATAAAGAGTACTCTGAGTGGCAGGTAATCTGGTAAACTCCAGGCCCAGAAGGAGATAGATAGTTTTTTTCCCTATAAGAAAACACATCCTATATTTTACATATTTATTTCCCATTTGCCTGCCTTACAGTCAAAAGTCGTAGTAGACACAAGGGAATGACAGGTGACTGCATTGTCTTGTAGGTGCATCATGCCTCCCAGAATTCCAAGACTCCCAACCTTGCTCTTGCTGAAGAGAACTGCTGTCATGCTAAGGACACAAGAGGAATCAAAGGCAGCTCTGTTCTCAAAAAGGAATCAAATGGTAAAAAGTTTCAGAGTTTGCTCAATAGTAACAGTTCAAGGTCAGTGGAAATACCTGTCTTCTGTTCTTTAATCATCATGCCATGGATATTGGCGATAGAAATGTCCTGCAAGAGATTGGAATGTCATTTCAAAGAACACAAGTTTATATAAGAGAATAGTTTACTAATACACTACCTTAAAAAAAATTTATGTGTTACGGGCCACAGAGATGGCTCATTAGAATAAGTGTTTCCTGGCAAGTGCAAGGGCCTAAATTCAATCCTCAGTTCAGCAAAAAAATAAATAAATAAAAATGTATGTCTTAGAGCAATTGCATTCTTCATTCACACAAGTATACATTTCTGGATGGGGGCCAAGACACCCAAATTCCACAGGAAATGCTTGTATTGTATTGCATTATTCAGGCCTCTAATCCCTTGGATTGTTTAGTAACTTTTGCCTCTACAATTTGAAGAATTTTCCAAGCCAAGAATATCCTCAGCATTGCAAATAAATTGCCATACCATTTTTTTTTCTTTTACTTTGTTAAACCACATTATCAGCTAAATTCCTTTAGCAAAAGTGACTTTTGGGAGGAACTACATTAATTTGTTTGGAAACAAGAGTTACTTACTTAGTTATTCATTTAATTATTACATTAATCTATGTAGAATTCCAGAGATGGTAGCATGGGAAAAAGGCAAAACAAGAAAACTGAAGACAGGTGGTCCCAGTAGGTGAGACCCTATGGCCCACATGTCAGAAGAGGCCCCCAGTACAGTGACCAGTCTCCATTCTTGTATGTTGTGCTCCTGCACATGAATGGGACCAGGGCCTGTGCTGCACACACTCCATTAGCCCATCCTAAAAGTCTAAAACAAGGTCTTGTGAAGTGACTAGGCTGGCCTGGAACCCACAATTCTCTTGCCTCAGCCTTCTGAGTAGCTGGGGTTCCTGCACAGTGCTTGTTCTTCTAGGGCTTTAAACATCTCATCCAACATTTTTTTTTAATGGCAAGTGCTGAATTTCTTAGAAGTACAGATTACTGTTTTCGGCCTTGCTTTGGCAGATTTCAACTGTTAACTTTTGATGTTTTTCCTTCCCTCTTCTGGAGCATTCCTCTGCCTTGGAGTACTTCATGGAGTCATAAGTTCAGCAATTGTTTAGAATTCCAGTCCTGAACCCCTGGGTTCCAGTGAACCTCATGCCTCTCTGCTTCTTGAGTAGCTGGGACTACACATGTAGCTCTGGCTTCTGCTATGAACATAATTTTTGTCAACTTAACATTCAGTTTTATAAGTCCACAATAACTCAAATGAAATCTACCAGGTGTGGTGCCACCCACCTATAATCCCAGCCCTTGGAGGCTGGCACAGTAGCATCACTGCAAGCTCAGGATCAGCCTGGGTTACACAGAAGTTCAAGGTGCATAGTGAGACCCTGCCTCAAAAAACCACAACAGAAACCAAAAAACAAATAACCATACTATTCATTGGCATTATCCAATGAGAACAATTCCCAAATTTTCCTTTGGAACAAGAGTAATTTAAATGACTTACACATATTTTTAATTTAATTTTTTTTTTTTTTTTTTTTTTTTTTTTTTTTTTTTTTTTTTTTTTTTTTTTTTTTTTTTTTTTTTTTTTTTTTTTTTTTTTTTTTTTTTTTTTTTTTTTTGGCAGAGCCGGGGATTGAACTCAGACTCTTCCACTTGCCAGGGAAGCGCTTATTCTACTGAGCTATCTCCCTGGCCCCCTTCAATTTTAATCTTTGTTTTTATTTTTTCTGTATTTAGGGAAGAGTTTACAGGGCGTTCAGGGTCTCACTACTAAATCGGACTCACAGTGATTCTCCTGTTTGCAGTCTCCCAAGAGCTGGGATTATATGTGCGTGCTACCATGCCCAGTCTCAATTGCCAACTCAGCACGTTCCGTGTCTGGGACTGGCACAACAGGCCCAGGACTCGAACTCCTGGCCCCTGTATCTGATTAAGCATGTGCTTTAATCCACTGAGATATTTGGTCAGCCATAACTTCAATGATTAATACAAAAGCCTAGTGTGTTTTTCTTCACATAAATTTTCTAAATAATCTGTTTTTATGGCGTCAACTAGAAGTAAACCAGGGTGTAGTACCAAAAATAAAGATGATTGATGTGATTGCTGTTCTTGAGTTGCTCTGGGAAACAGCCACCTAGGCTCAGCTATACACCAGCATGACTAAGAAGACGGGAAGATTTCTAGGCCAAAGCTGACAAAAACAGGAAGGAGAGAGGTTCAGAAACCTGTGGGCATAGTTGGATCTCTTGAGTCCACCTCAGCCTTAAACCAATTCTTTTCCAATTCTAATTCTTCAGCCAAATCCATTCTTTGCGCTATGTTTTGCTAACATGATTTGACTTGGGATTCTTAGTTGAAAATGCTCACACTAATATAGAGAGTCACATTCTGATCGGAATGTCAGCAAGCATAAGCGAGCATCAGTGTGCACACCTGCATCCTGACAGGCTGGGACAAGAAAATTATAAATATGAGCCCAGCCTCAAATGAAATAAGAAGAAAGGGGAGAGGAGCCAGAGAAAGAAAAGGTGGAAGGGAAGGGGAGGGCACAGAGATACACTGAAAGGTATTCCAGTAATTAGAGGGTAGTTGCACTGGGATTAAAGAACAAAGGCTACATGCAGGAAGAGCAATACTAGGCAGAGAGGGCTGGTGAAGCCTCAGGAACATTGTCAGTGAGTTACCTGAGAGACACCTTCTGAGAGATGGAGCAGATGGAGAAGGGCGCACTCTAGGTCTCTTTGTGGGTCAGTCCCAGGAAACACTTAGAGTTCGCAGCACCCTGCTGAATAGCTCAGGGAAGGAAGCAAGCAAATGCCACGTGCGCTTGTGCTCTCAAGGCCTCTTGGAGTTGGTTCCAAGCCAGTTGTAGGAGTTATGTGGCCCTTGCTGCTCCCTCTTTGCAAAGCTGAGCAAAATGAAATGTAAGAGGTCACTAGAGCACAGGACCCACCCCAGGATGAGGCTGACTGGCGGTGCGCTGCATCCACAACCACCACTGCTCTGAAAGGATTGGATATGGAAAATCTTTATCTTCAAAGCCTTTATCCCTGGGAGACAGCAAGCAGCATCTTGAAATAGAAAAGCAGTGTAGAAAAACATATGCATTATGTGGCGCAAATGTGTGACTTAGACAAAGTTAAATCAAAGTTAAAAATACAGAAACTAGGTTAAAGTGTGTATTACAAAATAATGCAAGAGACTGAAAGAAGAATAAATAGCTCTTGAGTAAAATCATTTTGGGTTACAGAAAAAAAATCAGTTCTAGGTCATTAAAAAGTTTATAAGTGAAAGGTAAAGTGTTGGACTTTGAGATGATACCTAGAGAACACATTTTCTGGCTTCTGGACAAAGAATATTGCCTTTGAGAATATAAAAAATAATTTACCCTTATAAAGAAAGTAACAGAACAGGCATCACAAAAATAAGAAATTTCTCTTTGCCAAAAAAATGTCCAAAGAAGAGTAAAAGCTCAATACACAAATGTGAGGAATGAATAAAACCGGCCAAAGTTCATACATAAACTACACAAAGAATGGAAAGTTAAATAAAGTCATAAACATGCACTTTATAGATTCTGAACCTCCTGAATAACCATGCCATTTGACAGTAAACCACTCTGAGATAAGTTTCATGCCAGGGCTGATATAAAAGTTTTACTCCACAGAATAATTCACATGCAGATGATGCAGCAGCTCCAGAAGCTGGGAGAAGCTCAGTCCTCTTTCACCCTTGGCATACATGCAAAAATTCCAAAGTCACCTCAGCAAGCCTCTATGGAGAGATGAAATAATGGGAACCTCAGTGACTGCTTACCTCAGTATAAAGTGAATCAAATCCGTTGGAGAACACTTGGTCATTATCTGCTATAGCCAATGGAAGACATGAAGAGGAATTAGAAAAACAGATTAACTAGTATGAGCCCAGAAGTGAACAGTCCTCAGCAATATTCAAAATGAATAGGTACAAAGAAATGAGTCAGCAATTTTTTTTCAGATAACGCTGGAAGCTGGCCACAGAAACAAAGAAAACACATCAATAAGTAAAAGAATAACTACGGTGATAAAAGGCTGCCAACGTGAATTAGGTGCAAGTTCAGGAGAGTTGTAGGGAGAAACAAGTTTGAAATAAAATTCATTGCATTAATCCAGACTGACACAAAAATGAGGACATTCTCTGCAAATCATCCATCACTGGTGGATTAAATTCAGTCTGGTATATATTCTTCTAAATAAAATTTTATGAAAACAGAGCCATTTCCATTCATTTTCATTTCGTCTACTGTTGCTTTTCCTTTACAATAAAAACAGAAGACATGTAACTCATAAAGCCTAGAATGTGTTCTATTTCATTCCTACAGAAAATGTTCATCAATGTCTAGACTAAGAGATTAGTAAAAGCAGAAAATGAGATCTCAGGGCCAACCAAATAGCTCAGCAGATTAAAGGACCTGCAAGCAGGTGCAGGGGCTGGGGTTTGATCCCTAGGCCTGCTGTACCTACCAAGCCCCAGGGGCATCCTGAGATGGTGAATGAGACTAGGTGTAGTGACATGTGTCTGTAATCTCAGCATTTAGGAGGCTGTAAACAGGAGAATGCAATCTAGTAGTGAGACCCTGAACACCCTGTAGACTCTTCCCTAAAATACAAAAAAGAAAAAAGAAAAGAAGGAAGGAAGACAGAGAGAGAGAGAAGGAAGGGACGAAGGAAGGAAGGAAGGAAGGAAGGAAGGAAGGAAGGAAGGAAGAAAGAAAGAAAGAAAGAAAGAAAGAAAGAAAGAAAGAAAGAAAGAAAGAAAGAAAGAAAGAAAGAAAGAACAGAAGGAAGAAAGAGAGAGAGAGATCTCTTGGAAAAATTTTTTTTTAATTTGAGGACTAGAGAGACTGGTGTACTGTGGCTGCTGTGAGTCCCAGGTGTGCGTAACCATGGTACTCAATAGTTTGGGTAAGATGAGGGCACTCCAGAAAAACACTGCCAATGTTGGGAACATCTGTGTTTGGATCACATTGACTACAGATAAACTCCTCTTGCTGATTGTCTCCTAGCCAGTAATGGGAGCACCCTCAGCTGTCTCACAGGTAGGTTAGGGTAAGTGGACAGCCAAGAAGATGAGCAGATCTGTGGGATCCCTGTGGAATCCACTGCCATTTCACTACGTTATACAAAAGATAACTGGTAGTACCCGATTAAGCTCGTAGATTCCCCAGGGCTCGTGGACTTCTAGGAAGTGTCAACAGCTGTTCACATCTGTGATGGGGGCATCACTGTGCTAGATGCTGTGGATGGGGTCTGTCCACAAACACAGGCAGCTCTGCAACAAGCATGGCTCAAAAACGTACATCCTGTAGTAGTGATTAATAAGATAGATCATTTGATAGTGGAACTAAAATTCACCCCATGGGAGGCCTATTCTCACCTCAAAAATATTTTAACACACTGATGGGAAGGCTTTTTACTTTTAAATCCTAGAACAAAGAGCAGAGAGAGAAAGTAAGTCCAGGTAAATCTGAATCCTGAACCAGGAGAGCAGGTGTGTGACTGGAGCACTCGCTTGGAGGACACAAATGTCTCTCACCTCTGCTTCGCTCCAGAGCATGGGAATGTGTTGGTCACCAGTGCCATAGATGGCTGGGGCTTTGGGATTGAGTGCTTTGTGAAAATCTATAGTCAAAAAATTGATATCAAACAGAAAATTCCTTTGAGACTCTGTGGGGAGATTATTATATTAATAATATGTATATAATATGAAGGCTAAGAAGATTATGAAAGGCAATCAGGTCACAGGAAAGAAACCTTTGTTTGTACAGTCGATCTTGCAAAATATATGAAGTTTATATGATGCTATCTTGAAAAAGGACAAAGAAAATATTGAGAAAACAGTGACTTCTTTAGGATTAAAGATCGGAGCCCAAGAGGCCCGGCATTCAGACCCTACGGTTCAGATCAATGCCATTTGCGGCCAGGGTCTGCCTGTCTCTCATGCTGTTCTTCCCATGGTGTGCCAGAAACTGCCCCGACCCCTGGATATTGTATCTGAGCTGCGGGAAAGCTGCTGCGCACAGGATCACAAACATTTGGCTCTTCCTGGCCCTGAAACTCCAGCCCTGAAAGTAACTTTTATGAAATGTGGAAGTGACGATGTTGTCCGAGTTCTTATATTTGTTTCTGAAATGCTTGGAACATGAGGACCAAGTGAGCTGAATGACATGTGGTCACAGATTGAATCAATCTCAATTTAATAAGGAAAAATATGAAACAGTCTCAAGTTAGGAATACTACCTAAGGGCATGGCTTTAGTTTTCTTGCCTCAAAACACAAATAAACCTACATTTTTGAGGGAAATGCCCTTACATATTAGAAAGTCACTTGTTTTATGAACAGGTTATCCACAGTTTGGAATATGAAAATCTATGATGCCAGCTAGAGACTTCTTAAAACTTTCTTTGAGCTAGATATGCTAAAAAGAGATCCTGTCTTAAATTATAATATGAGGAATCTATTTCTTTTTTTTTTTTTTTTTCTGGCAGAACTGGGGATTAAACCCAGGCCTTTGTGCTTGCCAAAGAAGCACTTATTCCACTGTGTCACCTCCCCAGCCCCTAGGAATCTGTTTCTTTCAACACAAGTTGAACCATGGTCCAGTAAATAATAAGCTATAAGCTATTTGTCAGATGGATACTGTATGGTCTACTCTTACATCTAGGTTCTTCTTTTTAACATTGATGTCAACGTGTCTCACAATTTAAAATTAATTATGGAAAAGTCAGCCAAGTACAAAGCCTTTCTTTTTCTCTGTGCAAAACTTCATACAAAGCTGTTGCAGAGATGAAGAACAGGCTGGACTACCAGATACATCAAGATGACAGGAACAAATGCGAAGGGGGCAGCAAGCTACATAAATTAGGGACAAAGTTGGTTTAGAATCCAGGGCAAGTTTAGAAAGAGAGTAAGAGTCTCAGGTTATCCCTGACCTCATCAAACTTAGTATTCTTTTTCATATTGTGCTAATTTTCACCTGGACTTATAAGACAATTAGAGCGCAATTAGCTCATAGTAGCTCATAGCTCCTAGAAAACTTGTCAATGTCATTGTTGCTGTCTTTTCTGCAGTTGACATAATCACTCCAACTGTGGTTCTGAATGATGAGCAATATGCCATGAACTAGAACGATGGAGCACAGAATGCTAGACGGAGGGACCACGACCTCCGGCTGCTGGGGCCACCTTTGGTATGTGCCTGGAATGCTGCAGGGCTTAGCATGCGTTACTAACCAAAATACCGTTCCCAAGCCAGAGAAGAACAAAAGGGTCTCTGAAGCACCCAGGATTTTTTCTTTCGTTTTTTCGTTTTGCCATTTTGTGTAAGATTTATTTTACATGCAATGATTTCATTTAGCTAGTGTCCCAAATCACTGGCTTCATCCTCTGGAGGGACAACTCTAGCAACCTCATTTGTATGCTCTCCTGGGGAAAATAATTTCTCCATTCTGTGATGGGTCAAATCACATTTTAGACTATACATGTAAATCCTGTGCTTTCTGTTGTGTAAATGTACATTCATTCACCCACTTTTCTAGGTTGTTTAGTAAATATTGACTGTTCTTGCTGCTTGCTAAGATAAAATTCCTACCTCACCAATTCCTGTAAACCAAGCTAACTTACAGAGATGACTTCAAAGAGGAAATGAAATGGGCTTTAACTTCTTGTAAGCTCAGGCTATGCAAGGTTTCATGCAAAGCACTCAGGTGCAAGATAGCCAGAAACTAAAAGAAAGTCCCAGGAAATTTAGTTTTAGTATTGGTGATAATGACCCTAAAAGCTTTATTGTGTGTCAGACAATGAATTTGTTTACCAAGCTGAATGTGGTTCCAGGTTTTAAGCCCCCTTCCCTGCTTCCTGGCCTAGCAGCCTTTTGGTCTTCTCCTGCTTGAGAGGTGATCAGGGGGCCCTGAGCTCAGTAATAAATTTCTTTCCAAATTCCAATCTGGCTGATCTGCTTCCTATTCTGAGCGACCCATAACACATTCACATTGTCAGTGATCACCCTGCAATGACGGCACTTAAGAAATGCTTCCAATAGAGCCAATTTGGGAGCTGACTCCAATGGTTCAAATAAGAACAGTTGAATAATGTCAACTTCAAATGCCCTGAAGTGGTGTACTTCCTTCAAGTGAGAAGGAGTAATTTACAGTTGTGTGGAGCACAGTGGAATCTGTGTACACAGTTCTGCTGAGAATCCAAAAGAACCATATTTTGGCATTAGCTAACCGCTTCTTAGAATTTTGCAGTTTGAAGGGACTAACTGCATTGCAGCCCTAATTTCATATTTGATAGATAAAACTTAACAAAAATCTAACCAAAATCATCTAGATATCATTACATGCACTCTCCAGAATCTTTCTAAGATAAGATGTTGAAGTCCATTTCCTTTGAGGAGTAATTGGATTCCCCATAAATAATATTGGCACATTGTATATGTCTATGGGGCTTATGATGCAGGAATTTCGGTTGCTATTCATATAGGAATATAAAGCAAGGAACTGTCTCATTACTTTTTAATTAGGAAAGGTGCATCTACAAGAGGAATTTCCTCAAGGTTTGCTTACAGGGAGTCTTTGAAATCTGGGCACAGAATAAACTATGATAGAGAGAAACTATTTCCTATGTTCATACAACATATGTTTTCAAAATGTTTAAACTCACATGTTAAATTACTGTTCTACGTGCTATAGTAGTGTGACATTGAAGACATATAGATTCCTGGGTCTCAGGATATTATCCAAACTATTTCCAAAACTAGTGGAACTATTTGCTAGTGATTTTGTAATACTACTTATTTTTTTAAAGCGGATTTTGAAGGAGAGAAAACCTGAGCCAAATCATTGCTTAACCCTCAGAAATAGGCCAGAGCCATAGGAAAAATACACTAAAGGGGTCTTTTTAGAATATTCTTCAAGTGCTACCCATTCTTTGCTAATCATTATTTATGTTGCTATAACATCTAAAGATTTCAACATAAACAATGACAGTGGAACCATAACATGTTAAATGTTGTGAAGCTCATGTTTCCAGGGCATCTGTTCCTGGGTCTGCTTGAGAAATATCAAAACTCGGTGTCTTCAGCTTTCATTATCCATGGAGTTTTAAAGTCTGCATTTTTCATCAAAGAATCATCCCACCGCTGGGGTAAGCATCAGGTTGTCACATATGGTCACAGGACAACTTCTCTCTGTTTCCATTTTATGTATTTAAACTCTACTGGGTTTGGGAGATAGCTCAGTGGCATAAGCACCTGCTTGGCAAGCTTGAGGACCCAAGTTTGATGCCCAGTTCCACGCATGCTATACCAGCCCTGGAACCCCATGCATAATACCATGAAGGAGACCATAATACCTCCCAGTGTTGAGGAGGCTGAGACAAGAGGATCACTACAAGTCTGTGCTGCTTAGAGAGATGCTGTATTGAAAAAATAAATTAAACATCAATACATAAAAAATAAAATAATCTACCAAGGAGAAATTTATAGACTATAAAACTATAATTAAAACTTTAAAATGAATCAATTTAAAGCAAATACTTCTGTGGCCTTCAGTACATTCTCGGTATGGCGTTACCACTCTTCTCTAGCTCCAAAGCATTTCTATCCATCCAAAGTACAATTTGCCCATGAGCCTTTTCTCTTTTTCTGTTCCTGCTACCTTGTAGCAACCACCAGTCTTCACTATTTCTCCTCACCTTCTCATTCTATGTTCATTCCTTTCAGTGAGTTTTTTGTCAGTGCTTTTGCACTTAAGGTCCTCTGACAGCTCATCTTTGCAGCTGTCACTTGCAACTACATCGATTTCATCCTGGAGCAAAAAGTGCAGTCTCCTTTGGAGGTCACTAAGCTGCCAATCCCTCTGCTCTATTACCTCCATAGCAACTCTATCTCCTGGGCACTGCTGTGGCCCCTGTATTGCTGCGGCCATGAGTCCTGCCTAGCAGTGCTCAGGTATTCTGTCCATGTTGTGTTTTCTGGGTTGATTAATAATCCTCAGCCACTGGGAGGAGGCTATGTCTGTATATTTCCTTGTATATTTCTCTTTATCACATGGGGCAAAGGTTAAACTTGAAATTCCTTGAGTGGCTTTGTCTCTATGGAAAATGATTCTTCATTAGTTAAGGGGTTTTCACAAATCACTAGGTGGATTTCAGCCCACTTAGTCTATGTGTTATGACCAGAGACCAGCCATGGGAGAGAGACTCCCGGTGAGAAGCCAATTCCAACGGTAACTGGCCAGCTGTAGTCAGGGAGCTCTCCTGTCTGGCAATCGAAGGCTCACAATAAACCCAAACCTAATCTCTCGTGCACTCAATGCAAACCGCCCTTAAAAGTACTGTTGCGAAGGCGACACACAATCCTTTCCAGACACATCAAAACATATCTGGTTATTAGATTTTTAGTTTGAATTTAGAGTAACAGAATTCTAAATATAAGCATGCAGCTTCATATTGGAGTAATAGCAAGCCAAGATGATTTTGTAACTGCTAACATTAAATTGATTTAAAATGTCTATATGAAGGAAAAACTGCAGTAGAATAGGCATGAATCTGAACACATTGCTCAATACATAATCATCTGTGTATAAAAGCAGTAGGCAAAGACACCATAATGTGAGAGACTAAGGATACATCCGATAGCTTTTGTTGTTTGTAAGAAGAAACTTCTCAAACTATTCAGAAAACAGAAATGAATAAATCAGAATAAGCAGCTCTTTTATGAATCAGGGAACTTCTAAAATTGATGTGCTTCTCCTTTGCTGAGCAGTTTCTGTCTCACTCAGGACAGCAGGCCACGTGATGTGAGAATCCTCCCACTGAAATTGCGAGCTGAAAGCATCTTAAGTATCTCTGAAATGCAGTTTGTTCAATAAGAAAGGAAGAAAAATCTTCAAGAAGGAAAATAAGAACTGGGCGGTGAATGACTGCTCTTGCCATTTGGGACCTTTGCCCTGATTAGACCAAAGACTCAGGAGTGTTGGTACTGAGATTAAGTTTCAAGAATTACTAATCCGTAACTGATGCTTAGTAAACATTTGCTGAAATTTAATGGGGAGGTGTGCTAACCTGTCTCCAAAGCTGCCGCTTTTACTTAGAGTCAGTAATGCCTGTTGGTATTTTATGTGGTTTATTTGGTTTGTTCTATTTAGTTCATTTTTTGCTTTGCTTTTATGAAACACAATTTAGCTATGCAGGTCATAGCTAAATTTCAGGCTGGCCTGAAATTCTAGAATTTTGGAACCCAACTGAATGAGAGGCTAGGGGACTGATCCATGCCACAAAATCTGACTTACCTTCTGGCTTTTCTAAAATATTTTTTTAAATATCTACATGTATTATTTTAGCTTCTGTCCATACTTTCTTTTTAACAAAGCAAAAGAAGTTATAACAGAAATCATCTGACCCAGAAACCTGAAGATAGTTATTACTTGTCCATAACAAAAAATATATGTCTATTCCTGCCTTAGATGACAAAAAGTTTCACTTCAGTGCCTGGTAGGATGACTATGCCCATGCAGACCCAAAGCAGCTGGTTCTTGACCATGTCTGGGATTCTTCCTACAGGGTGAGATGAAGAACGAGATGTGTCAGGGTACAGACCGTGGGCGCTAGAGACACGCAGGCCTGAGAAGACAGTGATATGTCAGCCTCGCACTGGGGAGACCTATGACTAGAAGTCAGCTACTCACTCTTCCTATGTCTGCAAAAAAGGAGTTTCAAGAAAACTAAGATTACTGTATCTAGTTTGGAAAAGCTATTTATTCAGTAACATTAGTGTTCCTATCTGAATTCCCAATTCAAGGAAGCTAGCAGTTTCACTAGAAGGACTTTTTGTTGTTATTGTTGACTCACAATGATCAGAGCATCCAAAGAATTTTATCTGGCTCCTATTAGAACTTTGGGTAGAGCATCAACAGAGGAAAAAATTGAGGGCCACCAAGATAGCTTAGCGAACTAAGCAACTGCCCAGGCAAGTGCAGGAACCAGAGCTCAGTTCCTGGTACCATATGCTGTGCTGGCCCTGCCCCCCAGTGCACTGACCTGGCCACCGAGCCTGAGAATTGTGGCACACACCTATAATCCCAGCACTGGGGAGATTGAAAATGGGAGGATCACTATGTCTGAGCTGCATAGTGAGACCCTGTACCAAATACATAAAATAATAATAATAAACTTTTTAAAAGAATTGTACTTAACATGAGAAAAGTACCCTTTAAACTTGTTCTTTCTGAAAGCTCTCAGCTTGAGTACCAAGAATTAGAATCATTTGAGAGTCCTGCTTAACATTTCTCTATGATTGCCCATAGCAACGATTAATAAATACACTTTTCAAAACCAGAGGTCCGTCTTTGCCCTGTGAGCTTTCACAGGTGACCTGCACATTGTTGTGTGTTAGTGGCCTCCTCATTCCCTGAGAGTCCTGCTGACTTTTCTGTTTTGACACAGAAACGACATACAAATGAGGGCTCCTGCAATCACTGCCAGTGCCCTCACCTAAAGCTGGGAATACACCTGAACAACAAGGCTTTTAAAAGCTGGCAGAGGGTGGAGCCTCAAGGGCCCTTCTTATCCCTGGTTCTCTGGAGGATGGGCCGATCTGCTGCTGGCCGTGCCCTGAGACGCCTGGTTAGGCTTCTTGTCCTTGCCATCTTCTGCTGAGGACACCTGCCCTTTTGGACTCTCCATGTTCAGATTCTGTGATTTAAGTCTGTCAGAGAACAGAAAGTTGCACAGTAGCATAAAAAGGAATAGAGAAAGAAAGAAAGAAAGAAAGAAAGAAAGAAAGAAAGAA
>PVKA01041933.1:0-17744 GCA_004027165.1 Ctenomys sociabilis
AAAAAAAAAAAAAAAAAAAAAAAAAAAAAAAAAAAAAAAAAAAAAACATTAAGCATGAAAGAAGTCCTACAGCAGCACGCATTCCGTGTGACCAGGGCCGGACCCTGCACCCTGCTCGCCATGAGCTTCCGTTCTTGCGGCCCCTTTGCAGGAAGGCTGCTTGGAAGGGACTGGAGGTCGTTAGCTGCGAAAGACATTTTCTCTCTTTCGTGTACTACCTAGGCTTTTCCTTTCCGTTATTGTAAGAAGGCTTTTATTAATAAATTGCTTCTTTCTAATGGCAACAAAAGAGATATTGCCAAAGAGAAGGTAAAGTGCATATAATTTCCTCAGTAGTGGCAGTTTCTGTGTAACAGTTTCTACCATAGTGGCCTGATCTCTTTTATAGACTCTTGAGTATCTGGTCTGTGCTGGGGATTGAAACTATGCCCTTTGAGTGCTAGGCAAGTTTTCTACTTCTGAGTGGCATCCCCAGCCTGGCTTATTTTCAGATAGGGTCTTGCTAAGTTGGCTAAGCTGCCCTTGAACTTGCTATACTCCTGCCTCAGCCTGCCATGAACAGGTATTTGGCTTACAGGCATTTGACATGAAGCCTAGCTCTTTTATATTTTTTATTTTTATTTTTATTGTTTTATAGTACCAGGAATTGAATCCAGAGCCTTTGTCCTGAGTTTTACCCGCAGGCTTTTTTAATTTCAACATAGGCTTCAGTAAGTTGCTAAGTTGGCCAGGCCGGGCTTGAATTTATGATTCTCCTGCCTCAGCTTTTCAGAGTGCTGGAGTGACACATGTGTGCCTCGCTACACAGCTTGCAATATTTATATTTTTAATATTAGTACAAAGACTGATGATATAAATGAACTTTTTACAATGGAAAGTTTAGATTGTGAACATCTTTTTGCCTAATTAACAACACTGAATATTTACTAAGAGCTTTAGAGTATGCCAGGCACTGTTTCAAGTATTTCATACCATTTCATAGGAGCCCTATGGTTAACTATGCTATAGTTAATATAGCAGATGAAGATGTTTATGTGTGTTCTAGATCTACACGAACTGTTCTGTGCTTCTGTTCTCACTTTTTCTGTGAAGTGACCACTGTATTCTTAGGACTAGTTTCTGTACACTCTGGGTTGTACTTTCTAATTCCTTTCTATTTTAAAGATTTATTTATTTATTTGGTCCAGGGTCTCACTACGTAGCTTGGACTCCTAGTGGTCCTGTCTCAGCTTCCCTGGTGCTGGAAGTACTGGCGTGTACCACCACACCCGGTTTCAGTGGCTGGCACAGCATGTGATACTGGGACTCCAACCCAGGTCCTTATGCTTGCCAGGCATGCACTTAGACCACTGAGCTATCTCCCTGGCTCTGGCTTCCTAATGTCCTCTAGATTCCAGCTTGCACACAAGGCATGGAGGGAGCATTTCTGGCCATGTCCCCCTGGGGCTAGGGGAGGAGTTGCTAGCAGGTATGTGTAGAGGCTGAGTGAATCCAGGTCACAAGAGTGCTTTGTATATCCAGGATCTAGAGCACTGCAGGAGCCTAGGCTTCTGGATGGGTCTAGGAACCAAAAGGGTGAGCACTAGACTGGTGACACTGAGACCAGAGGGGGCTGAAGGAAGATGGAGGTCAGAGCATCCTTGACCTGAGGTCCTGGGATGACATGTTTTTGGAGAGAAGGTCTTCATGTGTAACTGGTCATTGTAATTTACTGCTCTAAAGAAAAAAAAAATCTGGAAGTATGACCTTTCCTTAGGATTTCCTGTTGTATCCAGTGATAACCTTCAGAATTGTGAATTCACAGGTTGAGATTAGACAGAAGCTGGGTGGTGGTGCGTGCCTATAATCCCATTACTCTGGGAGGCTGAGGCAGATGGATTTTAAGTTTGATCCCAGTCTGAGCAAGTCAGAGACTTAGAACTTGTTTCAGAAACTAAAAAATAAGAAAGGGGTGGGGATATAGCTTAAGTAAGAAGGCTGTAGGTTTAATTCCCAGTACTGGGGATGGGGAAGAAAACCTAGTTGTGGGGCATGGGATGAATTCTTCTTTTGTAAGTTAGTACACATGAAGCCGGGCATGGTGGCACATGCCTATAATCCCAGCACTCAGGAGGCTGAGGCAGGAGGATTGTTGTGAGTTCGAGACCAGCCTGAGCTACAAAGTAAGCTTAAGGCCAGCCTGAACTGCATAGTGAGACCCTGTCTCAAAAAGACAAAAAAAAAAAAAAAAAAAAAAAAGTTAGTACACATGGTAAGAACAGTAACCAGTTTACCTTTTAGATGCTGAATCTGGTTCTCAGACTTACCTTGAGGGCATGATGGGTGAAGCAGTTCTCTGCAGAGTGCAGCATACAGAGAGCTGGGTGAACTTGATGTGGAGAGGTGGGGAGAGAGGTGGGCAGAGAAGAGAGCTGCTCCTGGAGGCTGCCTTATAGGTATGGTGGGGCTGGCAAGCACTCTGAACTCTTTCCTGCATGTGAGGCCGGGGCAGCATTCTCTGGAACAGTCAGTGCAGTGACTTCCTTGTGCAGTATTTGATGGAATGACTGTATTCCTCTGGTGTGTGTGCAAAACCCAAGGCGATACAGGTGCTCCTTGCCGTGCAAGCTGGTTGCTTTTCTAAAAAGGAATGTATATGTTTCCAAGTCAGACTCCAGCATCCTTTTACCTTTTACAAAGTGAGAGAAACAAAGGACCTGAATGACCAAAAAGACACTTTTAAAATGTGCCGTTCAGATTCCTTTTGGATGTTCTTTTTTTTTTTTTATGGCATGCTCAGTCCTCCCTAGGGACAGAGCTGGTCCCTCTGAGCTTGCCTAAGCTTGCCTGAGCAGGTGCTTTAGACTGCTGAGCTATCTCACTGGCCCTGGACATTCTTTTCTTTTAAAAAAAAATTAAATGTATTTGAATCTTACTACGCAGCTCAGACTCTTAGTGATCCTTCCATTCTCAGCCTCTCCAGTACTGGGATTACAGGCCTGTGCCACCATGCCCAGACTCGGTTGCCAGCTCAGTGTGCCCCAGGGGCAGGGCCAGTGAGGCATTTGGTCTGGGGATCGAACCCCAGTTCCTGTGCTTGCCCAAGCAGGTGTTTAGTCCGCTGAGCTATCTTTCTGGCCCCCTAGACATTATTTTCAACTGAGATGCCTCATTCTTTACTGGAGCGTAAATGAATAAGGACCTATAAAGTCCTTTATTAAAGTAACTGCTAGGGTGGGCTGGTCACGTGCCTTTTGTCTCTGTCCCTGGTCCCGTGGCCTTCCGAGTTTCCGTACAGCATTTGACTAGATGGACTGGAGACAGCGTGTGTTCGTGTCTGGGAGGTGCATTCAGAGCCAGATGCGGGAATATTTAGATGGACTCACTGTGCAGAAAGAAGAGATGTTTGCATATAGTGTTCCAATAAGCTGTTTTCTGCCCTTACTCTGTGAGGACTGCAGGTCTCCCCCAGTGAGTTACTTAGGAACAGAAGACAGGATATTGATTGTGTCTTATGGAGCAGATATTTGTTTGCTGCTCACAACTGAGTAAGAAGAATCAGTTGAAAGGCAGGTGCAGTGATAAAGTCATGTATTTTAAGGTTTATGGTGGTAAGGATTGTGCTCTGGGCTTTGCATGTGTCAGACAGGGGCTCTGCCACTGAGCCCCCAGCCCCAAGGCCAGTACATGTAGGGTACTTTCCAGAAGCATCAGGATGTTTCCTACCACCAGATACCAGCCAGAACTTGCTGATCCAGAGATGAGAGGCCCTCTCACGGTCAGGAAGGTAGAACTTCCTGCTCACCTGTTCCCAGGGCTGGTGAACTCTCTATAAACTTAGAACAGAAGTGACCTTTATGAACAGGTGCATGCGTGTACTAAGTACATGATGGATGTGTGCTGACCAATAAATAATTAATACTGCTTCCTGCTGACTCATGTGGTACAAATGAAGGGTAGCCGCTCCAATTACAGTGTGTACTTATGTTAAACAGGGAAGTCGAACAATCCTCCTGTGTTTAGTGACACTTTAGGTGGAGTGGGAGAGATACAATGTCATGCATTGTGGATGCATTTAAGTTAAAAATATTTTATCTAGATTTATAGCTCCTGATAATTGTTTTTGCTTAGAATATTGGAGGTGCAGTATTTTAAAATTGATGGAGAGGAACTGAAATTTCAGTTTGTTCACTCTGACTCCATGAAAAGAAAAAATAGGCAAATAGAAAATTACACTTCCTTTTTCTTTCTTTGGTCAGTAGATAATGCCTGCTCACAAGGGAATCTTTGACTTGAGAAGGACATTTTCATTTTATTTCAGAGATAGACAAGTAGAATGATAATTGTATATCATTTTATTAAAATTTTTTTTTGATAGAAAACCTTCCTTTCCTATAGAAAAAAGGTGGGGCTGGGGAGATGGCCCAGTGGAATAAGCACTGCCTTGGCGAGGGCAAGGGCCTGAGTTCAATCCCCAGTTCTGCCAAAAAAAAAAAAAGAAAACAAAACTGCAGATTAAATATTTCCCTGTGTTCAGATTTCAGCTCTTTCTCATTGTGTTCCAATTTCCTCAACTAGTACACAAACGGAGTGGGCTCTGGGTGCCTGTGCAGGGGTCTGGGGTCTGGGGACTAACGATACAGTTTTCAGCACTTCCAATCTAGATGTTTTTATGAAGCTGCAGAATACCTTTTATTTCATAGCTGCTTTCTAAGCCAGTACATACAGGGTCCTTTCAAGAAGCACTGGGGAGAAAAGGTGATGATAAATGCCCTTTGTGGTAAACTTTTCATATTTGTCTTGCAATTCTGTGGATTTAAGCTTTTAATTTTTAGCATTGCTGGTGATATTTGTGAGGACTATCCAGTGTGCTTTGAGCAGTGGTGATAAAATACTTTTAAATAAGGATACACACACACACACACACACATACACACACTCATGCTTTCAGATTTGATGGGGAAGAACTGAGATTTCTTTTCTAATTACATTAATTTTTTAAGATAAGAGAAAGCTTTCAAAGTTAAGTATCTAAAATGTTCAGGTTTCATGATTGAATCATTTTTTGTCCAAAATAAGTGTGTATCTTTAGTGCTCTCTGTATTTTCCATCATGCTTTTAAGAAGTTGTAGTACACTTAATCTAACTTTCACTTAGGGCTTTTATCACCATCAGTAAAAAGCTGCCACAGTGCTGCTGTGCGTTTACTTCCCATGATGCTGAAAGCAGGCGGCAGATGGTCCCCTGTGAGTTCCGGTCCTGTCTGAATGTGGGAGAGGAGTGTAGGATGTGCCGCTGCACGGAGGGGTGCTGCCTTTGGGGTGCCTCCTAAGCTCGTGCCGCCAGCCAGGGTATGGAACCGTGCTGGCATGTCCGGAGTCACGGGGGTTGCTCTCTCTCACAGTCCCCTGTGGGGCTGGGAGGTGCTCTGGGTCGGCTGTGTTTCTTAGGGCATCTTGGGCTGCTTCAGTCTGTAGCTTTCTCATTTGTCAACCCTGAGGGCAAGAAGAGAACAACTGTGGAGCCAGCAGTGTGCAGGGCTTTCCTCGCCTCAGCATTGGAGAGAGGAGCTCGCTGTGGTTCAGATGTTCTTAGCTGGAGGCTGGAAGGAGGCCTAGGCGGCCTGCAGGGAGGGCAGGGCCCTTATGCACTGCAGGGAAAATTAGCCCCAGTACTGTCTGATGATACATGTGTGAGAGATTAGAGCTGCAGAGATCAATTGGAGCTGTAAATAGGGATTTGAGAGACATTAATTACAGAGAAAGAAGTGATGGAGTCGATTTATTTGCTATTATTTTATTATTTATGTATTTGGTACAAGGCCTTACTGTGCAGCTCAGACTCATAGTGATCCTCCTGCTTTCAGCCTCCCCAGTGCTGGGATTATAAGTGTGTGCCATCACCAGACTTGGTCACAGGCTCAGTGCACCCGGGCTGGGGCTGGCAGGGCATGTTGTGCTGGGGATCGAACCCCAGTCCTTGTACTTACAGCTAAGCAGATGCTTAGTTGGCTGAGCTATCTGGCCGGCCTTTTTTTCCTAGGTGAAGTGCATTTCTAAGAGAAGGCATGTGTGTACTTCATGAGGTCTCAGTTTTCCATGGTGGTGTTTTACATATAGTTTTCTTTACAGTCCAGGAAATATGCTGTGTACATTTGAGAAATACAGTAATAACTAAATATAAGAATAACTATAAATACAGGGTCACTGTAATGTGTCAGGAGGGTCAGGAAGGTTCTGCGCTTGTGGTTTTGCATGCTACTTTGACAGTGGCTGTCTTTAAAAGTGCACTTGCACTTGATTATCTTAGGGTGACTCAGAGCCTTAAATCCTGATGAGGGTGGGTTCTATGGGCCAGAGTGCAGGTGGTGAGCTGGTAAGTGACTGCCCTAGTATGTCCATGGGATTAGGAGAGTTTGCATCTACACTGTGCATTAAAATTGCCTTTGAATAGGTTCATTATATGCATTATTAGCCTCTGAGCTGGGAAAGAAACAAAACATCAAAAATAATCCCCGAGGCTAGGGTTTTTGTGGTTCCTGGGCTGGGCATTGTAGCTCATTGGTAGAGCTTGCCTAGTATGTGCTCAATCCTGTGTTCAACCCTAGTATTGCAGAAATCAAAATCAATGAGAAACCCCTCCATTTAGGCTCTGGGTTTGAGTTCCAACCTCATAAAATGCATGAATGGCTGAATAGCTGAAATAATTAAATGAAATTAACTCATTTACATGTTCATATGTCTATTTTATACTCTACATGGGGACAAAGAAGATATTTAGAGGGGCTAATATTCTTCTTCCTGTAATTGTCCACCATTAGAAACTTTTTTGCCCCCTTTGGTGCGGTGCGGTCTCACTGTGTTACCCAGGTTGGCCTTGAACGTGTAGGGCTCAATGAATGTCCCTCATGCAGAGCTGGGCACAGGTGTAGGCTATCAGCCAGAAAGCTCCATGCTCGGCCAATAGTGTGGGAAGAACACCTCAGAATGGTTTCCACCAGCCTCCTGTCGAGTCGTGCCCTCTCTTGAGACTCAGGTTGGGCCTCCTGCTTTTTTCAGCCTTGGGTTCCCTGGGCAGTGGTACTGAAGGACTGCTGCTCTCTCTTCTGTAACCTCTTGTTTCTGGTGTGGGTAAATGTTCTGACATTTTATCTGGTTTTTCTGTTTGAATGACAAGTTCTTTGTTTAGTTTGGAGATGGTTGTGGATGTCAGGCAGCTGCATAGGCCCAGTCCTGGAAATAGTCTTCCTCGTGTCTCTCCAATGCTTCTTTTTAAGGCTCTCTTAGGGTACCTATCTCAAGGTGCCGGGCCAGCTGTGGTGACCTTGCTTTGTGTAGAGTTCCCAGCACAGCACTTTGTGTATTTATTTATTTATTGTGTATTTAGGCACTTAATAAAAGTCCACTGGCAAGGAGACATGCCTGTTAAGCCCTCTGAATCCTTCTGCAAGCACCTGGAGCCTTTCACAAGCGCTTCAAGAACACGACACATATCCTGTTCTTCAGACTTAACCTTTCACTGCACTTTCAAGTGGTGGGAGGCCCTGAGGGCTGAGCAGGCTCTGTGTTTCTCCCTCCTTTCTCTGTTTTCACATTCTAGTGTGTTAAATATCAGTGTCACTTCACCACCATTTAAGATGACATGCCACCTCAGCTCTGCCACTGCCGGCTCTAAAAGGTTCTTTGTCATAAACTCCACCTCGGGTAAGGCATTTTCCTAGGACCAGAAACTCTGCTTTTGCATAACTGGGGCCCATATAGAAAAGCTGTATCTGTCTCCTTCTTTGGGCTTCGTCTCCTCCTCTCCTGTCCTTTCCTGGGGCAGGCGTCCTTGCGTCCCTGGAAGATCATCTGTAGTTTGCATTTCCCACATTTTCATAGTTCCCTCTCTATGGCAGCTTCAAGGACATCCTGTTACTTCTTCAGCCATCTCTCTCACTCTTTTGGGCAGGGCCCCTCTAACTCTGAGAGCCATAGTGTTGGAACTGAGGGAGATTTGTCCTCCTTCCCCTCACCCTCTGGGACATTTGTCAAGGTCTAAGGTTGTTTTAGGTCACAGCGGGAAAGAGGCAAGGACATAATAATGAGTACAGTGAGTAGAAGCCAGAGGGGCTGCTAAACTCCTGCAGTATGCAGGACTGCTTTCTGGCAAAGAATTATCGAGCCCCAGTGCCAGCACTCAGCCACCCTGTCCTGTACAGAGATGTCCTTTGGTGAAAACCTTCCTGGCGATGGCATTACATAACCTTCACGCCATTGCCATGCAGCGTCCTGTCAGAAAGGCCACCTGCACACCTCGCCCGAGTCTGGAGTTTCAGGTGGTTATTCTGCAGTTGAGATCAAAATGTGTGCCTGTCATAGTCTGAGATGGCCTCATTCTCCTGGCCCTACCTTGGTTAGCTTGGTAAATGATCTTACAGCTTTGTTACTTTTTGTGCTTTTAAAAGTTCTCTAGGTGTTTTCCCAAACTTTCAGGTGTTACTCTCTCAGATTGTGGTGGTTCAATCCAGATTCTTCACTCTAGCGTTCTAGCCCCTCTGCGAGTGGGCATTGCTGAGGTGGAGGATGGGGTGGGGAGGCATACTGGCTGACCACCTCTGAAAGGCAGCAGGGGAGCAGGAGGCCACTACTGTTCTTGCTGATGAGATGGACATATGTGGAAAGAAAACTTTCCCCTGTCAGAGGAACTGGGACACAAATCTTTGCTCTGCCACTTGTAAAAAGTGGGATCTTAGACTTCAGTTTTCTCAGGTGTCACATAGGATTAAAGTACTCAAGAGTATAAAGTGAATGGGGCCTATCTCTATTCCTGATTGGTGACACTTGCAAGCACTAGGGACTTGGTAGTTTAATGAACTGGGTCCTTGATTCTTTTCGAGAAGATACTCAGAACTTTGGGAAAGAATAAAAATAGTTTGATCATCATGATTTCAATCTCTGTTGTACAGAGGCTTCCCTGGCAACTTGTTTTAAAATGCAGTTCTGGGGCTTAGGAGATAGCTCAGTTGTCTAAGTGCCTGCCAGGCAAGGACTTAGTTTTGATCCCTGTCACCACCAGTTTTGATCCCTGTCACCACATACCATGAACTCCGGACCTGCCTTGCTGGCATGGTGGTGCTCACCTGTAATCCCAGTGCTGGGGAGGCTGAGACAGGAAGATCACTATGAGTCTGAGCTGCATTGCGAGACCCTGTACCAAATCAATCAGTGATTAAAAATGCAGTTCTTCAGGCTGTATCACCAGAGATTCTGCTTGGGAAGTTTGATCAAGTCTGAGAATTTCTCTTTTTGTCAAGGATCTAGGTGCTTCTGATGCAGGTGGTCCACATACACGGGGAGGAATCCTGGCTGTCTGGCTCCCTGCTGAGCAAAGGGCATGGCCTTCTGAGAAGGCCTCATCTTGTACTAGCTGTTTTCTGTTTCTGTGGAGGCATTGACAGAGAGCAGTCTTTCAAAGCTGTTTCAAGCAGGACAAAACTGTTCTTTGTCTTTACTTTTAATGACAACTAGAGGTATCTTTTTATTGGATGGTCTCCTTGAATGTTGTTTTGACTCAGTGTCCTGAGAAGTCTTTTGGGAACCAGCTCAGGAACTCAGGCAAGAAAAATGTTCTTGTTCACTGGCTATGGCATGTTGATTTGGGGCAAGGAAGGGCAGGTTGGAAGGAGGTGGTATTTATTCTCAGTAGGTCTTGGAAGGCTCTGGGAACAAGAAGTGAAACATGGACAGGATTTCTCCCAGTGCACACTGCTTTACTTTGAGAATAACGAAAGTGACAATATTCCGATTAGCTGTAAATTATTTGTATCTAGTTTGTCTCTTCTTCCAGTGAATTTGTTGACTGCAGTAGTATTTTAAGGAGTTTCTTTCTTTAGTCGTGGTTTCAAGGGTTATGAGGTCAGTTCAGTGAGTGGGCCCACAATGACTTGAGCTTGCTAACTGCAGAGATGAGTGTTTGTGATTTCCTGACAAGACAGACAAAATAAATGGCCCAGGGTTACCCATGAATACACATCTGTGCCGCTTTGTGCTGGAGTTCTGGGCCTGCATGTGTTCTCAGAGGTCTGTTTCTCTGGGAAGTGTTCCATCCACACCTTTCTGTCAGACATAGCGTTTCTCTGCCAGCTGAGGTTTGGCCTCTGCAGTGTGGGCTGTGAATCCAAAATATTAAAAGAGAAAATCTTGGAAAGAATTTCCATCATTTATTTAATAAATGCAAGTGTGAGAAATTAAAAGTTAACTGGGAAGTGTAGTTGGAAAACGTGAGCTGTGCACTGTTCTGTGAACTTTTAAGTCCTTGTTAAACCCTCCGAATTCCTTTCCAAGTCCTGTCAAGGGCTGAGTGGAATCTTGAGCCCACAAGTTGGAGGCCAGTGTAGGCAATACTGTGAGGTCTGTCTCTTAAAGAAAATCCTGTCAGTTAAATTGGATGAGTTCTAAGCAGTGAATGTGACTCTTAGACAAAATATGTAAAGCAACAACCCATGTTCTAAGTTGATAGTTTTGAACCCTTACATTTAGAATGTCAACAAGTCTTAATCTGAGTGAGTGATTGTTGTGTTTGATAATGTTAGGTATCTGGCCTGTGATAGGTACATGTTTCTGTGAATTTCATAATGAAATTGTTTATGAATTGTTAAATAATGATTAACTGGTATGAAAACAAGTATTTGCTTAACCAAAGTTTTTTCAGTTTTAATCACAAAAGCCTTTAAATATGTTTTTTTCAAAGTTAAAAATTAGGGCTGGTGAGGTAGCTCAGCGGACACGAGGGTAGGAGTTCAGTCTCCAGGCACCACATGCTGTGCGGGGCTCGCTGAGCCCGCCGCCGTCGAGGCCAGGCCTGGGGGCACGTACCTGTGATCCCAGTGCTGAGGAGGCTGACGGCAGGAGCAGCGCCATGAGTCCAGGCTGTGTGCTGAGACCCTGTACCACATACACTTAAAAACAACAAATAAAACAGTTACATAAAGTGGTAGTTTCTTATGTATGAATCATGTAAATTTAACATACATTAATCTCTAAGGCTAATGGTATATTTTAATATTCCATGGATTTTCTTGCCTTATCACTTTTAATTTTTATATAGATTTTCATTTATCTATTTATGTATTTGTTTCTGTGGTGACGGGGATTGAACTCATGGTCTCACATATGCTAAACAAATGCTTTATCACTGAGCTATGTCCCCAGCACCTAATGTACATATTGAAAAAAAATCTCATGAAGATGTTACTTTAAAATTCAAGAGAGAAAGGAAGCTGAAAGGAAAATGGAAAGTCATTTTCCTGTGAGCTGTCCTTGCTGGGGAGTGTGAGGAGTTGGAGTGCAGGGCAGGCGCTATCATGAGTTCTAATGCGACATCCAGGTGCCCTTCTGGCCCACGCATTTCCATGGCCTTGGTGCTAGCTTAAGATTATTTCAAGCAATATTTGATGCCACAGAATACCAGTTGTCTGAAAGCTTTGGATGTCCTTTTGGGTTCTTTGCTCAGTGTAAGGAAACCCTGCCAGGAGATGGAAAACCTGCATTGACACAAATGTTCAAATATAGGGGTCCATTTCCTTTTACAAAGGATGTTGTCATAGATTCCTTAATCTAGCACCCCCCCCCCCATGGCTTTGAAACATGATGCATTTTTGTGCCAACTAAAACCTTTCTGAGTTTTTTAAGATGGAGCTCAGGTTCTTCTGTGATATTATCTGGTGAGTTAGGTAACTACCTGTGTCTCCTTCAGATGTTCTCCTGAAGGAGCTGGACTCATAGCCAAGGGTGAGTGTAGGATATGGAAGAGATGAGGAGCTTGAAGGCCGCTAGGAGCCTCATTGGAAGACTGCCGCTGGCTTCCTGTTAGAGCCAGAACAGACACCAGGGGTTAGCCCCATGTCACCTGAAGTGGTGTAAGTGGTAGGGTTTCCAGGGATACAGGAATTTTCTTTGGAATGCTTTCTGAAACTAAAGTCCTGAGAGTCCCCTTGCCCCTGCTACTTTTAGCATGGCCTTAAATACAATGCCATGGGGAACAATCTGGGGGACAGCTCTGAAACTGGTGAATATGTGAACATATGATACTTTTTAGATACGCACTAAGGAGTTTGCAAGCCTTAAAGGGAAGACACCTTTAGAATACAGTGTGGTAATCTCTTCCTGTGTAACATTTATCTTTGTGCTCTAAATTTACCCACATGGGTTTAAGTATAGTCCGCTGCTTCAGCGTAAGTCTGTCCTTAAAGCACTCAGGGTTGTTCTGCAGCATCACATCTGTGGATTTGTGCCGAGAGTGCTTGGGCTTTGGCTGCATACAGTGCAGGAAAATGTGACATCCCCTCTAAATTCATGGTTGATTCTCCTGTTGAAAAGAAGTGCACATTCTCTGGTGTAGGTTCAGCTGCTTTCCTGCTGTGCTTTGTGAGTTATTGTTGTATCCTAGGTAAATAATCTTTAAATGAAATTGACTTACTTCATCTTACTCATTTGATTTGGCAAATCATTGACAGATAGATGGTTTTATAAGCTTTTTAGTGAATTACTGTATGCAGCGGTGACAGAGCCTTGAAGCCTGAGCCTTGGTATTGCTTCAGCTTTTGTTTGCCCTGAGGGTGGATGTGCCCCTTTGAAATGATTATGCAGCGCTGATGTAAAGAAGGGCTCAAGGAGGAAGGCTATCCTTCATGGTTCAGTAACACACTGAGATCTTGTGCCATGGTTAATGTAATTATAAACATGTTTTAGAAATGTGAGAAGTATGATTTAATTCTGCATGAAAATAGCAGATTACAAAGTCATTATGACTGCATGTGAGTGTGTTTGAGTGAATAATGAAAGGAGTATAATATGCAGTCATGGCTGTGTTTGGTTACCAGGATTTTTAAATACCCTCTTTGTGACTTAGTATGGTTCACTTTTTAAGGAAGGAGGGAAAGGGGCTTTAATTCACTGTGTAATTATTTCTTTTAAAAGCTTCTAAAACTTAAGAGTTGGATGGAAAAATCTGCATAAATGCCAAATTTTTAATTTCTTTTTTTGTTTTTGTAAATATTCCTGTATAAGAGGGCAGCACACATGAGTGTGCTTCTTTAAGAGATGGCAGAACAGGACTTTCCCCCCTCAACCTGCTTGAGGTCTTTTTCTCAGCACGTGGAGGAGGCGGCACCATGGCTTGGCTGCTCTCTCTGTGTGCTCTTCCTGCCCTGTCCTGGGCTGGAGGCTGACTGAGCAGCACTTGGCCTCCAGTCCTGCCTCACTTGTTATCTGGAGCCTCAGACTGCATTCTGGCGACTGTGCCAGCTTTGGCGTCATTTTGGGAAGGGTAAAAAGAGAATCAAAGGTACTTGTTGTAGCATATAAGGGTGGTCACCATGGAGGTCCTAACGTTAATGTCCTTTCATTCTTCCTGCAGTTAACTTCCAGTCTGTCCACAAGGGGTATAGTTTTATATCCAAATATATTCCCCGATTGCCTTTACCTCTTTGGCTGCCCAAGCTCGTGTGGTTCTTTGTGTCTGAGCAGGTGTAGCAGACCCCTGCTCATCACAGGGCACCTTGCCCCACAGCAACCAGCGTGACCGGTGCAAATATTGGCCAGGTGTTAGAATTCTCCTTGTTTGAATGTGTCCGGGCTCTCTGCCTTGTCTGCATGACATGACCTTGGGTGTGTTTATTCTGCTGCCTGCCCCGTCTCTCCCTTACCACCCGCCTTTTTACCAAGCGGCAGCCGCATCACCTTTGTCTCTTTGTTCCCGCGCATTCTAATGCTGTGCTTTCCATGCTGTCCTCCGTGAGTGCCCGGCCAGAGACCTTCACGTGCTCCCTCATCAGCCGCGCGTCACCGCCTCAGCAGCTTGCCTGCCTGTCACGTGGAGCGCAGGTGCTCTCCGCACTGATTGTGTGTTTGTCATAGGCCTCCTTGCAGTCTGAAATGATCATATTCATGATATTTTGAAATCCACATTTCCTCCCATATTAAAATATAAGGAGCAGGCACACTGCTTCCTTCCTAGCACATTTAGTAGTGCCTGACACATACTAGGAGCACTGTAAAATCTGTTGAATTAATAGACAGACACACATTCCCTGTCATGGAGATTGTATGAGATAGGAATTTAAGTTTTCAACTCCAAGAAGCTGTTATTCTTTGAATGTAGGGATTTTATTGCCTGTATGTTTTTGGTGGCTTCTCCCTAGCCTATGTCCTTGGTGGAGGACTTGTCCTACCCGTCTGTCCATTGCGGTGTCATTAATGGGCTAGGTAGATTGAAAGGCTGTCTTTGGTATGTAAAAAAAAATAATGTAGTGAGTGAATGACTCTAAACCACACAGAAACCCAGTCTGTCCTCAGCAGTTCTCAGTAGAACACATGTACTTCTCTGAGAGACCAGGAATCTGGGTGGCTGGGCTTCACACTGTGGGAAAGTCATTTCAGTTAAAAAAATTTGCAGTGATTCTTTTTCTTACAGTATTACTAAATAATCTGTATATATTGAATTTAGATATGCTACTGCCATGAAATTTTTAAAATATATGTCTAGTGGCTGGGTGTGTGTTTGTCTTTTTGAGACAGGATTTCACTGTGTAGTTCAAGTTGGTCTTGAACTCATTTGTAACCTAGGATAGCTTTGAATTCGTAGCAAGCATCCTGCCTCAGCCTCTGAAGTGCTGGGATTAAGGCATGTGCCACGGCACCCGCCTGCTCAGTGTAAGTTGGCGATTTAAGTCCACTTAGCATGTGCTATGAGTTCTCCATACTATTTGAGGTATCATGCTTTCTCCACGAATAAAAATCTCTAGCCAGACATGGTAGCACACGCCTGTATGCCAGCACTCTGGGATGCTGAAGCAGGAGGATCACAAGTTCAAGCTCAGCTCCTGTCTCAAAATAAAAAATAAAAGAGCCTGAGTAAGTAGCTCAGTGTTTAATACCCAATACTGAAATTTAAAAAATCAGATGATCAGTACCCAACTTAACTTCAACCATAGTCTGGATATAATTCTGAAGTTTAATGATATTTTGTCTTCTGAGGCCTGGAATAGTATTGTTCTCACCTTTTCTTTTCTTTTCATAGTGTGCTAATATGTGCCTAGTGGCTCAGTGTGTGTTTTTGTATAGCTGAATGTATGTAAAACTCCTGTTATGGTTTCCTGGAGAGGGGTTGTGCCTTCTGGGCTTTCCCAGGATGGTTCCTGTGCCCTCATCCCAGGCGTCTGTCGCACCAGCTATATGTTCCTTCCCCAGGGGGCCATTGGGGTTGAGGAGGTTGGTCAGGGCATCTCCACTGTTTCCATTCCCTTATTCAGAGGTGGTACCTGGGCCCTCTAGGGGTGGGGTTTAGGGACCCTGTGTTCCCTGTGCTCTAGCAGCTCATCCTGTGGTCTGTGGAGAGCAGTGCCGTGGCACACGGAAATGTGTAGGGGCACAGCGCCCAGACTCTCCACCACGCCCTCTACATTTCACAGCAATGTCATCTCCGCATCTTTCAATTCCTACACTCTCCTACCTCTTTGGTCACTTTCCTAGGACTTTCCGAGGACACAATTTACTGAACCAGGTTTCTATTGATGACATATGCAGGTGGCTCCCATTAGAAAGGGCCCAGAGTGGGGTAGAGAGGTGCACGTACTTCCAGCACAGTTACGCTCCCATCAGGGCCTGTCTGGTGGTCTCATGCTCCCTCAGCCCTTCCTTCCCTCCCAGTGGTCCCTCAGGCCTACTGGGGTTGTCAAGTCTGCTGTTCACTCCACTGGGCATTTGTGTTCCTATAATTGGCATCTCTTCCCTTGTGGCTCTTCAATTCTGCTGTCATCTCAGGCTACATTATGTTCCTGCTTCTGGGTGAGTGTCAGGAGAAGGGGGAGATAGTCACCAGCAGAGCTGACCTTTACCTCCTGCTTTTTGGTTGTAACTTGGGGAGAAACTTGGGTTGCCAAGGAGACAAGTTACGCAGCAATTTGATTATGAGGACAATCAAGTTAGATGGGAAAGAAAGAAGAGAAAGGTGATACTAAAGTGAATGAACTCCCCCCGCTGTGCTTGAGCTGGGAAAAATTATTTAGTTATTTCCTGCTTCATGGCTGGTGGTAGCCAGTGATGTTTCAATGCCTGAGAACTGTATCTTGCGCAGTAAATAATTTCTCCGTACTATAGCTATTATGGTACACAAGTTGTCAATGATGGCTGTCAGGGGTAGAATTCAAAGGTAGGTAGGTAGGTAGGGTGTGTGTGTGTGTGTGTGTGTGTGTGTGTGTGTAATAGGAAACCAGCAGGAATTGGTCCTCAGTGGGAGCAGAGATGACCATAGGGTGGAAGGATAAAAAGGCATTATGCAGAGGCTGCAATGAACCAAGTTCTAGTCTCTGCCCAGGAGTCTGGGGTAATCATCTTCTTGCTAATAGAAATACAAACAATCTAGACATTAATAAACACATGTGCCAGTTATATTTATTACTGTATTTGTGTGTTTTGCTTTTGACATTAATAGGCTTTTTTCGGAAGGAGACTACTTGTCACTCACATTTTATAGTTGAAGTCTCTCTGACGAGAATGCCCTAGCACCTTGCCCAAGGTCACCTAGCTTTGGCTGTGATCCTCAGACGACCGACCACAAGACCAGCAGGAAGCAGAGGAGGGTGGACTGGCTTTGGAAGTGCAGAGCAAATGTTTTGAGAATGTTCCATATTAAAAGGATTCTTCTAGGACTAGTGAAACAGAAAAAATGAAAACTAAAACCGTGGCCCTTGCCATTGGAACTTGGAGAGTCCCAGTCTCTTGGTGGAGCTGATAGATATTAGGTTCCCCATTAAGTGATTGCATGTATACTCCTGACAGACCTTTGTAGAATCCGCTTCATACCCTGGCTGCTAATTGGCTGCCTAGTTTCTCCTTTGTTTGCTGTGTTCCTGTTAAGCTCTGTTAGTAGGGAAGCTGAGGGCCGGTCTGGAAGGCTTGGGAAGGGAGAAGCTATCCAGCTTATTGTCAGCTTTTCTGAGAGGGTCTCCTCCTCTTCCAGGAGTTTTTTTTTTTTTTTTTTTTTTTTTTTTGTGGAACCAGGGATTGAACTCAGTCCCTTGTGCTTGCCAGGCAAGCACTTATTCTACTGAGCCATCTCCCTGGCTCTTCTGTGCCAGGAGTTCTTGGTTCACAGTTCCAGCTTCCTTTTACTTCCTAGAACCCCTCCCAGGGGCTCACTAGCCAGCCCACATGGCACCTCTGAGGGCCCCCTCCTGGGAACTGGACCAGCCCTTCCTGTAGCTCTGTGTGCCCTTTGGGCTCTTCTCCTGGCTCCTGAAAGCCCCTGCCTCCTTGTTTGGTCCCACTGCCTTCCTGGAGGCTGCTTCCTGCAGCTGCTCTGTGCTGCTTCGACCTCTCAGCACGTTGGAAGTCAAATTTTCCTTTTAAATATTATCAGTTGAAATATCTAATGTTTCTGTTTTCTTAGCCAGATCCTTACTGGTTAGATTCTCCAGAGTCCTAGAATCTTGGTAGAGGGCTGGGGAGAGAAGAGGTGAATTGCTGGAGATGCTCTTTAAAAATACAGATTCCAGGCTTCTACTTGCAGTAAACCTCATTCAGTAGGTTGCAAGGGGGCTCAAGAATCTGCTTTTGTAAATGGACATCTTAGGAGTTGCTCATGTAGTTAACCTGTCTCAGAGGCTTTGGGGAAATCTGGTCAAATCCATGGCACCGGGGGGTTAGACACATTCTTTTTAATAGGGTAGGGCCTAGGAATATACTTTAAAAGAAGGTCTTTGGAAAAAAAAAAAAAAAAAAAAA
>PVKA01041934.1:0-17741 GCA_004027165.1 Ctenomys sociabilis
GCGCATGCCTGTAATCCCAGCACTCGGGAGGCTGAAGCAGGAGGATTGTTGTGAGTTCGAGACCAGCCTGAGCTACAAAGTGAGCTCGAGGCCAGCCTGAACTGCATAGTGAGACCCTGTCTCAAAAAGACAAAAAGAAAAGCCGGGCATGGTGGCGCATGCCTGTAATCCCAGCACTCGGGAGGCTGAAGCAGGAGGATTGTTGTGAGTTCGAGACCAGCCTGAGCTACAAAGTGAGCTTAAGGCCAGCCTGAACTGCATAGTGAGACCCTGTCTCAAAAAGCCAAAAAAAAAAAAAAAAACAAAAAAAAAAAGAGTTCAGACGCAGCCCAACAGTCTAGTCACAGCACCTTGAGTGAAACATAGAACACCGATTGGCGGGTGTGGTGGCATATGCCTGTAACCCAACCCTCAGGAGGCTGAGGCAGGAGGGTTGCATGAGTTGAGGCAAGCCTGGGCTACACAGTGAGACCATGTTACAAAACACTATATTCAGTGCACAATACTGGTTTATAGGCTCTGAGTAAACAACAAAACAACTAAGGTCTTTCTGCAGACATACAAAGTTGAGGGCCTGTTGTCTAGCACCACCAGAGTAACAAATATACTTGATTTGAGAAATGATAATGGTCAAGCTAAATGGACCTGTTCATGGGGGGTGTGACCTTCTGGGAGTGGATAGTGGTGGTGGCTGAGAGTGGCATTAATCTGCAAAGCCTAAGATGGATTCCACAGCAGGAAGGTGCAAAGGAGAACACTGATTAGAAGCTGTTCTTCCAGTGGAGGATAACAACACAGTGTAAGCATTGAAAAAGAAAGGAAATTTTTTAAAAAAGAAAAACAAAGAGCCAGTCTCATGAGGAGGCTGAGAAGCAGAAGCAAAGACTTGTGACCAACACGCTAGGAATCTGAGGCAGGAGGATCACAAGTTCAAGTCTGACCTGGACAGCTTAGCAATTTAGACCCTATCTCAAAATAAGTAAAAGGAACTACATGCCATGCTGGCCCCACCTCTGGGGCACGCTCATAGGGCAATGAGACTTGGCGTGGTGGCACAAACCTATAATCCCAGCACTTGGGAATCTGAAAATGGAAGGATCATTATGAGTCTGATCTAGTAGTGAGACCCTGTAGACCCTGTACTAACATTAAAAAATAAATAAAAGGAGGGCTGGGATGTAGCTCAGTGTGAAGACCCCAGGTCTATCTCCAGGACTTTTTCCACTCCAACCCCTCGCCCCCCCGATGAAATATATAGGAGTTGTCAGCAAAGGGAGAGGCTGGAGTGAAAAACCTATTCCTGGAGCAACATGGCACTTACCACTAGGACCTCCTAACTTGGACCTGAAGACCTCGACTTTATCCTGCACCAGGGAAGGCAGCACAGCAAGGAGGCATTAGACCAGGAGGAGACGCAGCAGAGAGTAGGAGATCACAAAACAGCTGCTTCCAACCTGGTTGTTAATCCTGAGCCAAAGGAAAGTCAGGTGTCATCTGGGGCTGCACATGTATGTGTTTATGTGGATTTGGCACATTGCAGGAGTTCTTTTGTTTTATTTTGCATATGTTGATTGATTGCTCATGCACCCAGGACCTTACTAGGCTCTGGGGATAGGAGCACTGAACCAGACATTGCTTCCTATGTTGAGCTCATCATCTTTTTGGCAGATGAGCATTTGTGTAGTCACATAAATATTTCATACAGTTACGATACATACTAGCTGTGAACATTTGAAGTAGTGGAATTCGGTTCATCCTGGACTGTGCAAGGTACAACCGGTGATGGTGGCTCACAGCAAGAGGAGAAGGGGGAAGAAGAACTTTGTAGCAAGGTCCATGAGGGGCCCAAGTTTCCCTTGAAAGGGAGCTGGGCTAACGCGGGTCCTGCCTGTGCCTAAGCCCTGAGGATGGGTGTTGTCCCTGCCTTTGTTCAGTGCCAGTAGCAGCTCAGAGCATTGCAGCAGCCATGGTCTCCTCCACTCTAGAGCCTTCTGTGCACCCTGCAGGGCAGGTGCAGGCTCTACCTAAAAACCACTCTGTTGGAGGAACTGAAAGTTGGAGATCAGAAGAGAAGGGCTCCCATCAGACAGGTTCTGCGTCATGCGGTTGCTGTCCGGACAGCCCAGTCACAAGTGGTGCAGGACAGTAGTGTGAGGCACTGTTGCAGAGAAAACAAGGTTCTTAAAAAAAAAAATTAATTACACATTGGAGTTATGGCAGAGTAGTTTGGTTGTAAATCCTTTTTGCATAGCCATATAAAAGCAGAGCTCAACCTAAATGGGAGAATAGGATGAGCTCAGTTCCTGTGCGGGGAGGGTGTGAGTAAGTTAGGGCCTCGAGACCTGGCGCCATGAGCATGCTAGTCCTCACTAATTGTGGAGATAAGTGCCGAAAGAAACAGCCAAGAGTTGGAAGCAAGAAGGATGAGGCAGTTAGACATGGATGTTTTTGTTTATAAGCATTCTGTGATTTTGTAACCTCTTAAGCAGGTAAGATTCAGCTAAGATTCTTACCCAGTTAAGAAAAAGAATGTGAAATGACCAGAGCACAGTTGCTTCAGTTGGTCACAGAGGAAGTGCCCACACATGAGAGCCCTGAAGTGCACAGGCTTGTTTTATTCAGGATAATGCTGCTTGTATAGTGAGTGTTACTTTTGTAGAAATTAAAAGGGAGGCCTGGGGTATAGCTCAGTGGTGGAGTCCTTGACAAGTACTGTATGTGCAAAGTCCTGGCTTTCACCCCAGCACTGCAGAAGAGGGGAGAAAGTATAACTCACTCCACTCAGATGCTTCATTGTTGGTAATGTGTGGCTGGCAAATCTCAGAAGCAGTTTTGCTCACTGTCTTCAGTTCAGCTGTGATCACTGAAACGGCACCACTGACCTTGCAGGGATCCGGCCCCCTGTTCCCCTTCTGTATTTGGTCACTGGAGCCAGGGTTCTGCCAGCAGTTAGGAGCTTCCTGCTGAGCAGAAACAACTCAGAAGTGCCTTAGAGAAGAAATGTACTCTCTTCTTAAAGTCCTGACACATTGGTATCTGTGGTGTCTGGTAATTTGGGGGCCTATCAATGCTGTCAAGGGCTAAGTCTTCCTTCCTGCCCTGTAGGAATGCTCCTCACAGGCACAGCTGCCTTTCCAGGAGTCATCCAGACTGCAGGAAGTGTAGGAGGGAGAAAGGGGCCAATGTTTGCTCTCAAAAAGACAGGAGAGAATTCCCGTGTCCCATAGGCTTGTGCCCAGCACTTGGCTGAGTCAGTTCCTCAGCTGTAGGCTCTGATTCCTATAAGGAAGCCCAGAAGCCTTCCACAGGGAGGAGGGCTGGGTGCCCCTGCTTGGCTCAGCTTCATCGGGATTTAATCCCAGGATCAAGGGTGAGGGAGGGTAACCCCAACAAGCCAGGACTCTGCCCTCAGGAAGCAGAGGATGGTTCCTGGCTGCAGGTTAAGGGTAAGTTAACTTGGTTACCACACAGGTTGTTACTCTTTCCAGGTATTTTTCTTAAAGACATTAAATAATGTTTTTAGATAGAGAGCTCTAATTAACACTTTCTCTCAAAGACACAGAACGGGCAACACAGGACACTGACAGCAGAGAAGCTGACGATGGTGGCTTCAGTGAGGAGTGGGAGGCACAGCGGGACAGTCGCCTGGGCCCCCAGCACTCCACGCCCGAGTCTCGGGCTGCAGCCCAAGAGCTCTCCAGCAGCACCCTCACCGCTGAAGACCCTGAGGAGAGTAGGTGCCCCTGAAGTGCACTTGGCGTGTGCTCCCTCGGCCTGGTCATACATTCTTCACCTCCTCAGCCTCCAGCACACATGACTACCTTTGCAGGGGTGTGACCAGCATAGTTACAATGTAGTCTCCTTTGCTGTAGAATCTGGTTTCTAAAAGGCTCATGTGTTTTCAAAATAGCCTGTAAAAAATCAACTTTTAGTCCTGCCACAAAAGGCTCCATTTATATGAGTCTGTTTTCATGAGGTGTCTAGAGAGGGCTACTTCAGAGCTGGAGTGTGCATGAGTGAGCACTCAGAGCCAGGCCACAGAGCATGGTCACCAAAGGAGCACAGAGGCTCTCTCGGGGTGGGATTGGACTATGCTAGTCACACAGCTCTGTGCATTTTCTGGTCACTGAATCACACACTGACACTTGTGGCATTCAGTGGATAACAATTGGGATATGTTGCTGTTGGCATATAACAGCAGCATCTATTGAGACATCAGAGTCAGTTATATAGAATCTAAAATTCCTTTGTAGGAAACCAGAAAGAAAGAAAATCTAGGAAAGCTAAGCATGGTTACACATGGCTATATCTGGGAGCCTGAGTCCAGAGGATCACAGGTTTGAAGCAGGACTGTGCTACATGTTGATTTTGAGACCAGCCTAGAATATCAATGGCCCTGTATCAAAAATAGAAATAACCTAACTAGAGTTAGGCTACTACTTTGCACTCAGTGCTATATCATATTTTTATTTTTTGAAATAGGCTGTTTCTGTTGTCTTAAGTGGCCTCCAATCTGGGCTCAGATGGCCCTCTGCCTCAGCTTCCTGAGTGACAGAGACAGTGAGAATATGCTCAGTTCAGAAGAATGTTTTTAAGTTATAGGATCAGTGCAAAGAATGGCAATTCAGCTGGGAGATGGCTCAGTAGAATAAGTGTTTCCCTGGCAAGCGCAAGGACCTGAGTTCAATCCCCAGTTCTGCCAAAAACAAAACAAAACAAAAACACCTTTGGGGCCAGGGAGATGGCTCAGTGAGATAAGAACTTCCCTGGCAAGCACAAGGACTTAAGTTCAATCCCCGGTTCTGCCAAAAAAAAAAAAAGAATGGCAATTCATTTTTCATTAAACAATCTTTCCTTTTTCAGGGGGAGTGAAACTTGGATTGGGCGATTTCATTTTCTACAGTGTTCTGGTTGGCAAAGCCTCAGCAACTGCCAGTGGAGACTGGAACACAACCATAGCCTGTTTCGTGGCCATACTAATTGTGAGTATGTGCTAGTGGAAGTGCGCTGGGACTCCTGGTGTATGCTGAGTACTGCATCCTGCTAGGGCCACTAGTACATCCTTTTGAGTTACTGTGATCATAACCAGTAAGCCTGGTGCCAGCACCCTGAGAAGCTTTTCATAAGCCTGCATGACTGGGCCTTGCTCTGAAAGTCACGTGGGACTGTTCAAGCTGAGCTCTGCCACAGACTTCGTTATGGGTGCTCCAGGAAACGCCGGGTTCGCCACATCCAGAACCACAGCCTGGGCCCAGCAGTGATTTGCTTTGCTGCAGCTCAGTTGCCAGGGCCCCTGAGCCCAGGTCCCTTCACAGCTTGAACCCCAAGACCATCGTGTCTGGGGTTTCAGTAGCATTTCAGTACTTTTCCTGATCTTTGAGCTAAAACTGTTATGTTGCTGATGAGTAGCGAGGGGTTAGTGGAGAGCCTATGTGAGAACTTCTGCGTATACCTTTACTTTGTGCTTATGTTTCCTGAGTACTGTGATCATAACCAGTAAAAATTTTCATGGATTTCATTTTCCTTTTAAGGTTAGCTTTCTGGCTTTGAAAATATTAGCTGGCTGTATCCTCTCTTTGTTTTTTGTGCTGGGGATCAAGCCTAGGGCCTTGTGTGCACTAGGCATATGCTTCTGCTGAGCCCCATGCAGCCACAGCCAGGGGTGTCTTTTTTAAAAAAAATCACTTGTTCTCAGTAAACTGAACTGGTCTCAGCCCACAGAGTTGATGGTGTGTACCTGCCGTGTACTCACAGAAAGCAGCTACTCTGCACACAGCATGCTGCTGGCCGTTTTCTTGCAAGCGTTTCTCTTGCCCTGCATGGCTCAGGAGTACCCTTTGCCCCTGGGATTTCAGCAGCTAAACTCAAATCATCAAAGCCCACACACACAGTGCTGCAGACAGAAGTTATAGTATTATTTAATTTTTTTCAAATCATTTTACCTATTTTCAGGTTCTTATACTTTCCTGAAATTAGGAAATAAAAGCACTATGCCATCAGCTCTGTGGAGTGAAGGAAAATATATGTGCTTTTCTTTCAGTCAAAAAATTCCACAGTGGTGCACCCCTGTAATCCTAGTACTCTTGGAGGCTGAGACAGGAGGATTTCAGGTTTGAGCCCAGGCTGGGATACTCTGAATTAGTGAAACTGTGTCTTAAAACCAACCCCTCCCCTCCCAAAAAAAGGGGTGTGGTGGCTGTGGAAGCAGCTCTATTTGAAAGTGTTGGGTTCAATCCCCATGGGGAAGAAGCAGCAGCAACAGCACCTCTAGTAGTGGTAGAGCACACATCTAGCACACACCAGGCCCTAGTTGTTGGGTTTTTTTTTTGGTGGACCTGGGAATTGAACTCAGGCCCTTGTGCTTGCTAGGGAAGCGCTTATTCTACTGAGCTGTCTCTCTAGCCCCCTAGCTTTAGTCCTCAGCACCAAAAGAGAAAAAAAGCAGCAACTGTGTTTTTGTTTTATGGCTGTTCTTCCAAATTTAATGAAACGTGCGCTCTAAAATTTAAGCCCAAGCTGGGCGTGGTGGTGCAGGCCTGTAATCCCAGCACTCAGGAGGCTGAGGCAGGAGGATTGTTGTGAGTTCGAGATCAGCCTGAGCTACAAAGTGAGCTTAAGGCCAGCCTAAACTGCATAGTGAGACCCTGTCCCAAAAAAGACAAAAAAAATTAAACCCAGAAGCCCGACTTGGAGGTACATACCTGTAATCCCAGAATTTGGGAAGGTGAGGTAGGAGAATTATTGGGAGTTCGAGGCCCCGGGCTAGGTACTGAATTCAAGGCCAGTCTGAACCACACAGCAAGACCCCACCTCAAAAAAAATTTTTTTCCTTTTAATTTTTTGGTACTGGGAATCAAACTCAGGCCTTGTGCTTGCCAGGCAAGCACAAATTATTTTAACTCCAGAAGAAGCTACTGAGTTAACCAAGACTTGCTGTGTTGCCTTGTGCGCAGTGCTTTCCTAGTTATATACAATGCTGCCTTGTCTCCCCACAGGGCCTGTGCCTTACGCTGCTGCTCCTCGCCATCTTCAAGAAGGCGCTGCCAGCGCTCCCCATCTCCATCACCTTCGGGCTCGTTTTCTACTTTGCCACAGATTACCTGGTGCAGCCCTTTATGGACCAACTGGCATTCCATCAGTTCTATATCTAGCATCCCACTCCCAGAGCCCCGGGGACATTCTCCTTTGACTGTAATAAAATCCCGGGGCACATGGTGATTTGCCTGTGTCTCCATCTAACCAAGTCACAATTCCCAGCTGGACCTTGGCAGCTTCTCGCAGGTTCTCCTGACCGTCTACACTGGGAGGCTGTGGGAGGAGGTGTTTGGGAAATGGCGTCACGTACTTCATCATGGTGGACTGTGTCCCTCGGGGTGAAACCTGCAGATTTGAGGGACAAAGACAGACAAACATGGGGGCCAGGAAGTTGCCTTGACCACCCGCAGTGTGACCCTTGGCTGCAGGAGATCCACCCACGCTGCGAGCTCTCAGGACTATCATTACCACAAGGTTAAATGAAGTAATTGAAACCAAACAGAACTCTGCCTAAAACTACATGTTGAAAATCAACTTAATAAATCTGTATTAACTGAATTCTGAACTTCTTTAGGAGATACTGTGAGGAGAGCAGGTGCCAGCAGCAAAGTGGAAAGATCAGAAGGGCCCAGTCTTACACTTCCAGACTTTTCTTGCTGCAGACTTAACTTTTGAAGACCCCCCACCCCACTCCCTTTGAGTCACCTCAGAGGCGTTGGTCGGTCTACCAGCATTCTCAAGCAGTCTACTGTGTGTGGGTGCATTTCTCCTTACCACCAGTCTTCTTCATTTGCTTTGTCCTGAAAGTCTTAACCTCAGGTTCCAAATTCAGTAGCTTCTGGAAATAATGAAGAAGTCCCTTATCACTCTAAGTAAATTGTGGGTTTTCTACTGAGTTCCTAATTTTTAGGTACATTTACGTGTTTGCTTGCCACCTCTGCTGTCTTGTCCTTCATCCACCTCAGCAGTTGTGTTCCACAGAGGAGGCAGCAGCTCTGGCGAGGAAGCACGTGGGTCTACTAATCCACAGCTTTATTCTTTGTCTGGTGCGAGAAAATGTGTTATGAGCCAGGGCTAGAAACCTTGCTGTCATGAGTCCTCTGGTAGTACATAAGGTGAGTGCCCAAAGAAAGCAGAATTAAAGAAGAGTGAAAAGGCTGGTGAAGCACTTTCTGTCCTGGCTTTCTTCTGTCTGGCAGGAGGTTAGAATTTCCTTGAGGAGCTGGGAGAGTTCTTCAGTGGGAGAGTGCTTCCCTAGCATACCAGTCCCCATACTGCAGAGAAGAAAAAATTCTAGCCGGGCGTGGTGGCGCATGCCTGTAATCCCAGCACTTGGGAGGCTGAGGCAGGAGAATTGTTGTGAGTTCGAGACCAGCCTGAGCTACAAAGTGAGCTTAAGGCCAGCCTGAACTGCATAGTGAGACCCTGTCTCAAAAAAAAAAAAAAAAGAAAAAAGAAAAGACAAAATTCTAAGCTTGGGAGGCTGAGCAAAAGCAAGCCAGTCCTCCACAGGGCCAATCAGCAACTTAGACCTTTTCGCAAAACACAGGAAGGGCTAATGCTGTGGTGCCTTGGGTTTATTTATTTATTTATTTATTTTGCAGAACTAGGGATTGAACTCAGGCCCTTTCACTTGCCAGGGAAGTGCTTATTCCACTGAGCCATCTCACCGGCCCAGGTTTAATTCCTAATACTGGGATGAAATGTTTGGGTCAGTAGCCCCACCTGGAACATTTTTAAGTTTATGAACTAATTGGAGTACAGAACATGAGTTTAGAGACAGCTGTTGTACTTGGTGAGCTAGCCCTACCGGAAGACATAGTCAGAAGAACTATGTTTTTCCTAACTAGCTGCTTAGGAAAACAGCCCCAGTCAAGGGTGGTGAGCTCATGGCTGGGCAGTGGGCATGGACCTTCCACTGGGCACCTGTGGCCCCTGGCCGCACTGCCCTCCTCAGTGGGCTTTGGTTATATGAACTGGGCAGTGGAGGTGCTGGCCAAAGTGACTGTGTTATCAGGCAGAGCCTTCAGGGCCGGGAGCCTGTGGCAACTATAAGTGAGCTCTGAGGTGCAAGCCGCCTTCACCACTGAGAGGCCCTAGCCATGGGCACAGCCCAGGCTTTTGTAAGACCCTGTTTCTTCCTGTGCAGAAGAAAGGACAGCTTTTCCCTCTGCCTGCTGCTCTCTGCCCATCGTATTTGTCCCATGGTGGGCTCTGTGAAGTTTGGGTACTGTTTTTAGTCAGCGGGTGTAGCTCAGCACTGAGGCATGCACCCAGCATGTGCAAGAGGCTCTGGGTTCAGTCTCTAGTACCTCGAGAAAAACAGCTTGAGTGGTGGGGTCCTATGGCTAACCTGAGTGGAAGTAAACATTAGCTCCCCTCAATCACTGAGAAGAGCAGGAAAAAAAAGCTAAGCTGAGAGTGGGGCCAGTGAGAGTGGACCCAGTGTCACTGGAGATAGAACTCAGGACCTTGCATTGGACAGGTAGGTGCTTCTACCACTGAGCTATATCCCTGGCTCCAGCATCTGTCTTTCATTAACACTTCTTTTCCCTCAAGATTATTTTCTACTCTCAATGGCAACATGGGCATCGGCCTGTGTAAAGCACAGGTACAACAAAGCCACCTGCACACCATTTATGATTCAAGGCATTTTGGGAACTGTAACCTAGAGTAGTTGATTTGTGTAAGGATCCCAAGTGTGTTATCTTCCATGACAAAGAGGGTGTGTGTGTGTGTATGTGTGTGTGTCCAGCCTATATATTGTTCTGTATAGAAAGATAATCCTCTCCAAGTTTGAACCATGTTTGATTTCTGAAGTACCATGGTACTAGTCTTCCACCATGAAAACCAGTGTTATTGGGGGGAGCAGCAGTAGCTTGGCAGATCTGCTCACGGTCAAGAGGATCAGCTGTGAGTGGGCAGAACCGACAGCAAGGCATCACCTGGCCAGCGGCCTGCTTGGAGTCAGAAGTAGCGGTGTCTGGGCAGCCTGGCCCAATGCTGCAGGGCCTTGCGTGGAGGAGCTGGTGGTGCCCAAAGAAATAAAGCCCTGAAACTCGAAGGCCTGCGGACTATGTCAGGGAGCAAGGGCACTTATTTCTGGTTTTTTCAGCAGGTTAGTATGTGGTTCAAGGGTCGTGGCTATATGACCACATTTCTCAATGAGAAAAAGTGGACAATAGAAAGTTTTATAAGTGACCTGAAAGAAAATAGTGCTTGCCCAGTATGCACTAGGGCTCAATCCTAGCAATGGGGCAAAGAAAAATAAGTCAACCTTACAAGCAACAACTGAAAACAGCTGTTTCCCATCTTAAACTCTTGGACCTCCTAAAACTCTGGTTTCCAAGAGCCCTTTCTGTAATAGGTGGCCAAAGGAATAATGTGTTTAGTTCTTGGTTCTTACTTGGCCTTCCAGCAACTTACTATGTATTCATTGAGCACAGTGTGTAGGTATGAAATGAAAGTTAAAGACCAGATTGGGTCTTCTGAGTCAGACATCTCTATGGGAAGCTGCTGCCGCTGCCCCCAGAACTGAGCTGTATGACACTCATGATGCCCTGTGAGGAAAAAAGTTCAGAAACCACTTTAAAGGGATAGGCTGACTTCTAGGTGCCAGGCGTGGGGCTGGGGCCTGAGGATGCGAGGGTAAGGGAGGCATGCAAGAGCATGTGGTGGGGCCTTCGTTGGCTGGCATGACATCTACACTGTCTCTAATTCATGACAGCAGTGATATTTCACAGACTACAGAGGACTTACAAAACTGATGCTAGCAAGCTGTTTTCAGAAACCAGTCCTTTCAGTAAGGTACTGTTTCTCACTAATTTGCTTTGGGCTGTGTATATAAGGACAAGATTTTCTTTCATGCTTCTCTCTCCAAGGGCATTCTGAATACACAGTTTCAGCAGATTTGAAAATTAGATCTTTTGCCCCTGCAGTGGAGTAGTACCCTGTGGTCAACATAAGTGGGAGTCTCCAGCTGAGACTTGGGATCGCACCTGTTTTCAAATTGCTCTATAGCTCGAGCATGTTGGCCTCGACTTGCCCCAGCCCTGGCAGAAGTTGCTGAATGGAGCCGAATGCACGCACTAAAGCGCTCATCAAGCTCCTTCCCAGGTCGCCTGCGGTCTCCTTGCAGCAGCCCGCTCATCTGGTAAGGGACTCCTCAGATTTCCTGGTAAAAGTAACCCAGTGCTGATGGGAACCCTTTCCTTGAATGTCAAAGCTATTTCCTGGCCTGGTACCTGGACACCAGATCCTCCCTGGCCCTAGAATGTGGTGCTGGCTCTTCTCCTCTGGCAGCAGGAAGGACTTCCCAGAAAGCACTTTTTCTTATGAGATATGTGACTGCTGAAAAGTAGGCAGCCTGGCCGGGCTGCGTCAGCGCTGGACTGTGGCCATGGCAAGAGCAGGCCTGTGCCTGGGTTCTGCTCCCATGACTGCTGCTTGGGACAGAATTCAGATAGACTGTGAATAAGGCTTTTTAAAATGAATACCTTTCATACTCTTGGTAAAATATAATTTTGATAGAATGTTGCACATTTCCCTCTATTTGTCAGATCAATAAAGACCGCATGGATCTGGGCTGTGCTCATTTTCTTCCACAGAAGCATGGTGGTGTGGAACTCTGAGGGTGACCAGCAGTTACACAGACATAGTTTAGAAGCATATGCATTTCTGTCCCCAACCCCATAATAAGGTGGTACAGATTGTAGCAGGCCATACCTCTGAAGGGTGCAATATTGAATGTTTATAGAGACACAGACCCTTCTGTGTCCAGGGTTCTGCCCCTGTTGACCCAGCATTCACAGATCAAAACTATGAGGGAAACTGTACTAAACATGTCCAGAAATTACCATTATTCCTAAACAGTACAGTGTAACTTCTTTTTGACAGGAGCTTTAATCCAGGGCCTTCACACAGGTACACTTCCAACCCTTTTTATTTTTTTGAGACGGGCTCACTAAATTGCTAAGGTAGGGATTCAAACTCAGAATCTTCAGCTTCCATGGTGATGGCATGTGCCATCACACCCTGCCAGTATAGCTGCTGCTTACATGGGATTTATGTGGTGCTGTAAGTAACCCAGTTTTGATTAGAGTGTGTATGTAGGTCATGTGCAAATGCCGCTTCTTTTGTTACTGAGCTAGAGTTGCGGTGTTGAAATACTGGTCTCCCTGCCTCAGCCTCCTGAGTTGAGATTACAACCCCACACCATCCTCCCTGGCCTTTACAGTAAGATGTGAGCACCAGTGGCTTTGGTGCACTGCCCTCCTAGATACCAAGGCTGACTGCTTAATTTCTGAACTCTTGTGTTCCTGCCTCTCCCCTATTGATGTCAAATCAGATTTCATATTTCGCACTGAGGGTGCAGCTCTGCAGCAGCTCGTGCTGTGTGCACACGGGACCCTGTGACCTGCAGAATGGGGTCACATGCGTAAGAAACAGGAATGTATAGTGTGTCCCTTTGTTCCATCCCTGAACTCTATAAAATCTTTTGTTTCTAAAAAGTGAACATGTACAGTGCAGGCAATGACCAAACATGTAAAATTTGTGGCAGAAAATCCCCAGTTCAGCAAATTTTCTGGAGGTGGCTGGGAAAGGGAAGGGAATAAAGAGTAAAGATGTGTTAATGTGCACCTACTTTCTGGGAAGAAGGTGAGTTTGGTGTACTGCAAGCAGGTGCTGACAGGGACAAAGTGCACGCAGGCTGTCATCCCTAAAGAAGCAGGGCCTCCCGGGAGGGTCCTGGGCCTATAGCCATGGGAGCCCTGGTGACAATGCTCACGAGACTGGAAGGAGCCTGTGCTGGACGGATGCGCCTCAGGAGGAGGTGGACCTTTGTGTCCCAAGGTGAGCACTGCAGCCCATTTCACGCTGCCCTCGGGAACAATAGCACACTTGGATTCGGTGAGCGCAAGGCTGACTTCCATATGCAGAGTAAGAGGCCCCTACAGAAGTCAGGGCCTAGCCAGGCACAGTGGTCTGCACCTGTGAGCCCGCTTTGGAAGGCTGATGTGGGAACCTTGCACCTGTGAGCCCAGCCTGGGCCATTTAGTGAGGCCCTCCCCTCTCCAGATTTTTTATGAAAGTATAAGGTAGAGCTCCGTGCACAGGCGTTGGACTCAATGCTAGAACCAGGTGGGTTAGGTAGGGTTTAAAAAAAAATTTTTTTTTTCTCATAAGGAAGATGGAAGTTTAAAGTTAAAAAATCAGGACATGCAGAAAAAAGGGGTTCACCTCTAAAAAAGGGTAGGGCAGATGGATTTATTTTTTCCCACCGAAACCATTTGACTTCTGAGGGACTTTTTTTTTTTTTTTTTTTTTTAAACTGGGGATTGAACTTAGGCCCTTGTGCTTGCCAGGGAAGCACTTATTCATTCCACTGAACCATCTCCCCAGCCCCTCTGAGGGACTTTAACATCCTGGACAGATGGGATTCTGTGCTCCCCTCCCAGAGCTGGGGCTTGAGCACACAGCAATTCGAGTGTTGTGCTGGTTCCTGTCTTCCTGTGGAGCTGCTTATGACAACTTATGCCATCTTTTTAAAAGGGAATAAATGCTCATCTTAAGTAAAAAGATGAAACAGGGTGTGCTGGTGCTTCTTCTCTGTAGTCCCAGCATCTGAGAGGCTGAGGCAGGAGGATCACAAGTTTGACTACAGCCTAGCCGATACAGCAGTTTAGCAAGACCCTGTCTCCAAAGAGTATTGGAGAAACACCTAAAAATGATTGGTTTTTGAGTATAGGTTTGTCCAGATGAAAGTTTGATTAGCAAGAAATATGTTTACGTGGAATGTGTGCCCTTCATGGTCTTCTGAAACCATAAGAGATGAAAGCACCATCTACCCAGAGGCCTTTCAACACGGCGTGCCTTCTCTTGTGAAGGTCCATTCTCTTAAGCTGTAAAGGGAGAGCTGGGCAGAGCCTCTAGAGCCAGATCTGCTGGAGTGCTAATTCTTGCAAGAGCAGGTGACATATTCTTGTTGCCTCTGTCTGCTTCTGAAAATAACATTAAAAGTGGGATAGGGAGCTAGGGAGATAGCTTAGCAGTCTGAGCACCTCTCTGGCAAGTGCAAGGACCCGGGTTCAATCCCTGATACCACACATCTGTGCCAGCACAGACTGGGCATGGTGGTACACACATATAATCCCAGCTCCAGGGAGGCAGAGACAGGAGGAGCACTAGGAGTCTGAGCTGCATAGTGAGATCCTGTACCAAATAAACATTAAAAATTATAAGTGGAATGGGGAGAGTTAGTCATTCTGAGCCATTTTCCTATTAACTACAGCATCTAAATCGACGTAAGAACCTTCAGTATGTGGGTATTTTGCCAAGAACTCAAAAAGCTGTTTTCACTAAATGTATGGTAGTATTAAAGAGTTACATGAACAAAAGTCACTCCGGTCTTAGGCAGTATTTGTAGATTTATGACTTTAAAATGGCTAGCAGGAGGGCCAGCCAGGTAGCTCAGGGGATTAAAGAGCCTGCTTAGGCAGATGCAGATGCAGATGCAGGGGTTGTGGGTTGGGTCCTGGGCCTGCCGTACCAGTCCCTATCCCCGGGGTGCCCTGAGATGGTGCTTGAGACTGGGCGCAGTGACCCATGCCTGTAATCCCAGCTCTTGGGAGGTCGACAAACAGGAAGGATCACTATGAGTCAGAATTGTGTAGTGAGACCCTGTACTAAATACATAAATCAAACAAAAATGGCTAGCAGAGAGGAATATAACCCTGTCTGCTCAGCAAGCCCAACTAAAATGTACTGGTGAGTTTGACATATTCATTTTTGTTTTATCACATTTGAAACCATTTATATATCAAATATTTGCTTAACTAAAAGCCATTTGGGTTTGTTACATATTTATTTCAACAGTCTTAAGTATAATTTTTATAGAGTACTCATCATTTGAGTAAAATTGCTCAAGGGATTGTACCGTGTAGACACAACATATGAGATATGCATGCATAAATGCATTTAGCTACATGTACACATGATAAAACTGCCATTTTAGAATTGTCATGAGACAGTGAAACACAGTACTATTAGCACCAGTTTGAGTCAGAAGGATCATAAGTTTGAGTCAATTTAGGCAATTTAGCAGCAAAAAGACCCTATCTCAAAAAACAAAACAAAACAAAAAAAAAAAAACGTTCTGGAGGCTGGGTGTGGTGGTGCCCCCCTGTGATCCCAGCACTTGGGAGACAGAGGCAGGAGGATCCTTGTGAGTCTGGGATGAGTCTGGGCTATAAAGTGAGCTCAAGGCTAACCTGAGCTGTACAACAAGACCCTGTCTCAGAAAGAAAAACAAAGTTCTGGAATATGTTTCAATCTAAAGACCCCACGTTAAATCCTCCATACCATCAAATATCAAACAAATAATTGAATCCAGCTGACAAAGTAGGGTGAGTTTGGGCACCTGCTCAGACAGTTACATGGTTTTCACAGTGTTTATGAGGATGTTTTTATGTTCTTAATGAGTAATCTTATGAAACCTATATGGACTATATGAATTATGGGTAAAGCATTTTTTTTAACAGTTTAATGTATTTTAATAGCAAACTTACAGGAACAGCACAGAAAGACAACATTAAAAACATGTTCTACTATGTAAGACAGCTCAGAAAAGTATAGTGGCTGGATGGAATCCACTGTGTGATAAAATTGCTGCAAACACCATTTAGTTGCTGTCAATAAGAAATCTACTTGCTTTCATTTTATTTATTTATTTTTTTGGCGGAACTGGGGATTGAATTCAGGCCAGGGAAGTGTTTATTCTACTAAGCCATCTCCCCCGCCCTGAAATTTACTTGTTTTTAAAAAATCCAAATGCTAGTGTTTTCCCGAAAAATTTAACAGATTTTTATTTATAATTGTTAATCAAGTTGAAGTGCTGAAACTTGCTCACTGAAACCTTTTTCATTAATGCTTTACATCCCGCATGAAGATAAAAATTCACAAACAAGTGAAAATGGAAAAACTGCCAATACCTGATTTCTGTCCCCTATTTTCCACTCACAATCATATACTTAGGTACTTTTGACCCCATGGGGAAAAAACCAAAAACCAAAAACCTAACATTCAAAACTACCAATAGCCGGGCATGGTGGTACATGCCTGTAATCCCAGCATTTGGGAGGCTGAGGCAGGAGGATTGTTGTGAGTTCGAGACCAGCCTGAGCTACAAAGTAAGCTTAAGGCCAGCCTGAACTGCATAGTGAGACCCTGTCTCAAAAAGACAAAAAAAAAAAAAAAAAAAAAAAAAAAAAAAAAAAAAAAAAAAAAAAAAAAATGCACAAGGGCCTGAGTTCAATCCCTGGTTCCGCAAAATAACCAAAAAAAAAAAAAAAAAAACCACTAGAAACAATGCTCACATTCATACAAAAACAAGAGCATGGATTAAAGTGCCTCGTCAGGCAGACTCAAGGACCAAGGTTTGATCCCCAGCATGCTGGGGGATTGTGCCATCTGATCTGTGTAGTGAGACCCTGTACTAAATACATTTAAAAAAGAAGGAAAACAAGAGCAATCAAGAAAAAACAAAACAAGGGCCAGTGAGATAGCTCAGCAGACTAAGCGCCTGTTTACAAGCATAGGGACTGGGGCTAGATTCCCAGCACTACATGCCATCTGGCCTTACCCCCAGCACGCTGAGTCAGCCTCCGAGTCCTGGCTTGGTGATGCCCACCTGTAATCCTGGTGCTGGGGAGGCTGAAAACAGGAGGATCACTAGGCGTCTGAGCTATGTACTGAGAACCTGTACCAAATACATAAAAGAAAAAAGTAAAACTAAGAGAAGCAAGTATTCACTTTAAGGTGTGTGTCTGCTGTAGGCAGACAGACCTCAGATCCCTATTGAGGAATCCTGATAAGGCAGCCATAGATGTACCACAGGCTGGTGGGTGGTCCCAGCGAGTCTGTCCCTTTTAATTCCCTGAAGTTCAGGCTGTGAGGCCAGAACACAATTTGTTCAGCCTGCAACAGTCCATGTACCTCCTCCCAGTCTGAACCCTGCTCAGTGCTTGCTTGAACTCAACTCCTTGACCCTTGCTGAATTGAGCCTGGCTCTGCCTCACCTGACCCTGGGAGCTCTAGATGGAGCTGGCCTGCAGCTGCTTGGGGTTCTGAGTTCAGCCGGCCTGTCTCCAAGATGACTGCTGGCCAGTCCCCCTCCCCTGAGGGGCGTCTGCCTCCAAAGAACTCACCAGTCACCATTGTCTCTGAGCCCTCTGCTTGGTTCCAGTACTTCGTTTTTTCTGTGGAGTTGTCTGGGGTCACCAGCAGTCACCATGCATCCATAGTGTCTACTGCCCCTCTTATGCAGTGTGTCAGGGCTCAGGGATAAAGTGCAGCCTGCCCCCCCCTCACTGGGGTGTCGCCGTGCCCTCTGGGGCTTTGGTTCCTGCTTCAGGTCCAGGGACCGCCTTCCTCATGTTGATGTGCTCTTGCATCTGGACACCTAGTCCTAGAGAGGCCCTGGCTTTGCTGGTTACCCCCCTCCTGGAACTGCAATTTCATTTTTAACAAACTTCTCTTTTACTCATTTTTAAATCTAAAATGAATTTGGGGGTTAACTTTTCAAATGTCTAGAAAGGAAGCACAGAATAAAATGTGTAAGAAAAACAAAACCTCCTCGATGTAGTGGCGTAGGAGGATCCAGCCTGGGCTACCTGGTGACACCCTGTCTCAAAACAAAAACAAAGCAA
>PVKA01041935.1:6746-17843 GCA_004027165.1 Ctenomys sociabilis
AAACAAAAAAAAAAAAAAAAAAAAAAAAAAAAAACAGGTAGTATAAGCTTCTCAAACTACCCAAGTGAGAGCCTCAAAAATGTCAATGATACCTCCATAAAAGAAAGCGACGGGGGCTCCAACCATTCTCTCGCGCTCTTGAGCCTGGGAAGGGTGCCAGTTACCAGATCATCATTTTGTACGTTTTTCATTGCGGTCACAAAGTAACAAGACCCCTAGAAAAACTAGAAATCAGCTTATTTTGTAATGAAATTCGCAATCACCGTATTTTCTTTTCTGCTTAATAATCAATGCTGGTGACCTGCACAGACGCGCTGGTCGAACGCCAGCGGCCACGCTTTCCGTAACGAGAAGCCTTTCCCAAGGGCATCGGAGGCAGCTAAGCCCGGAAGCGAACGGGTAACGCTGCAACCTCGAGGCCACCGAGGCACTGGCTTGAGAGGCTCAGAAGGGTCAGCGGGTCTTTCGGGCACCAAGCACGGGTCCCGAAACTCCGGGAGCCGGACAGCCCTCCCCGAGGCCCGCACCGAGGGCGCGCGCCCGCCACAGCACCAGTCTCACCGGAGCAGAGAGCCGGTCGCCGCGGCAGTCCCCGCGAACACGCCGGCCCCCCCAGGCGGTCTGGCTGTGGGGATCGACGCGCCCGCCCTCAGCCCGAGCTGGGCGTCTCGGAACGTGCGACTGCGCGCGTCAGCGTCTCCGGGACGCAGCCCTGCGGCGCCCCAGCCTTCGCGGGCGACGACGCGCACCCACCGGCAACCGCGCCTGCGCCCTGGGCCAGTCGCGGCTGCGGTACGCAGCGGGGGGGGGGGCACGCTTCCCGGTGACGGGCAGCTGTCACAGCCAATCACGCCGCCTCCGCCCGTCCGTCCTGTTTCCCGCCCCGCAGAGTGTAGGCTTGGGAACCCACCTGGGGGTCGCGTCGGCCGCGGCGTCCCCGTCACCGGAGTAACCTGCTCGGGTGACCCCTACCCTCAGTCCTGTAGTGGGGCATCTGCCCATCTCTGCTGGGGACGAGTGAGGACGGACCTGGAGGACGGGGCTTGGGCGGGAATGTTGGCTTAATTCCTTAGAGGTGTCTTCCGCCCGCTGGGTGTAGGTCGGTGGCTACGACTGGCCGGGAAGGGCGTGTGAAGATTTCATGAGCAGCGGGTCACCATAAGCTCAGGGTCACCATCCTCCCTGGTCTAGGATTGTTTCGATTGATTGGTCGGTTTTTACAATCCAGAGAAGAGAGCTCAGTAGAATAAGCTCTTTGGCTCAAGGGCCTGAGTTCAATCCCCGGTTCCGCCAAAAAAAAGAAAGAAAAAGAAATTAAATTCCAAGTAATTCCGCTGAAAACTATTGACAAAGATAGAAAATTAAAGCAGGTTTTTCCACTCAGCTTCATAAACCACTCTGGATGTTCTAATTTCGCTTTGATTCTATTTAAGTATTGGTGAACACTAGATAATGGGCCACCATTTCCTCTCCCTCCTTGGAAAAGACACCCGGTGATCTGGACACTGGAGTGTTTTGGGAGCTTTTGTATTCTCCTGCTTTTAAGAGGTAGGCCGAGTGGATGGTTTCAACCGCCATTCCCGTTTCAGAGGGGAGGAGCATGAGCCAGTTGCAGAGCTTGCTGTTAGATACACTCCTGGGGACAAAGCACGTGGAAGGTGCAGCCCTCATCAAACTGCAGGAGCGGACCCTGTGCGTTGCAACTCCAGGATTTAGTGTAAGAAAAAACAAAGTCGGGCATAAGGCATTTAAACGAATTTTTTCTTTTATAAATGATGCTAGCTGGACGTGGTGCTGCACACCTGTGATCCCAGCACTCTAGGAAGGCTGAGCCAGCAGGAGCACTGTAAGTTTAAGGTTCGAGGCCAGACTGGGCCACACTTTGAGACTATGTCTCAACCCAAACAGCAACCAAAACCTAAAGTGAACTGTTTTTAGGTTTCAGGGCAACATAATCTTTCAACTTAGTAGTTTTAATAGAAAAGCAGCCATAAACAGTAGGTAAAAGAGTAGATGTAACTATGCTCTGATAGTACTTTTTTTGAGACAGGCTCTCGTTTTGCGGTGTAGGCTGTCCCTGAACACACAGCAGTCCTCCTGCCTAAGCTTACAGAGTGCTGGGACTACAGATGTGCACCATGCACCATCAGGCCCAATTCAACACTTTTATGAACAGTGACACTTGAATTTCATATAATAGGCCCATGTCATACGATGGTATTGTTCTTTCGATTTCTTTACCCATCCATTGGAGAATGTGAAAATCATTCCAGCTTTCGGACCATAAAAAAAAAAAAAAAAGGCAGCTGGGGGCACAGAGCCTCCCTGGAAAGTACAAGGTCCTGAGTTTAATCCCCAATACAAAAAAAAAAAGTAGCTGGTTGAATTTGGCCATTGGCCATCAGTCATCAGTTACTGATTCCAGGTCTATTTAATCTATAGGTTATGCCAAGTGATGTCCAAACACTTGTGAATGGATTTGCCAAAAACCCTTTGAAAACTCGAAGAGAAGGACTATATTTCAAGGAAAAGGACTACAAATGTGTCCGGGCAGATGACTATTCTCTTTATGCTAAGAGTGTGAGTATTCCAGATTGGAAGAGAGCTGGCTAAAAACTAAGAATTTTGACTTCTATTTTCTTTGCCTCCCCATCAGCCCCTAAAACAGATTAAATTCATTACTGCCTCCAGACCCTAAGATAGCATTCTAGTCCCAAGAGGGCATATCTGAAAGAAAGTACTATGAAAAATCCTAGTGTTAACAAATATTCATTGCAGGATTAGTCCATTCAACTTTGCTGGAACTATCACTTTCTAGTATAATCCACCTTTCATAATTATTTTCTCTTAAACAAAAAAATGATATGGATTGAGTATTCTATATTAGATATATTTGAAACCCAAACTGTTTTACATTTTGGAGTATTTGCATACACATGTATATAACTATATATCTTGATAATGAGACCCTAGCATAATCATGAAATTCATGTTTCATATACACTTTATGTGTAAAAGTAGTTTTAAAGGCCAGGGTGGTGGCGCACGCCTGTAATCCCAGCACTCGGGAGGCCGAGGCAGGAGGATTGTTGTGAGTTCGAGACCAGCCTGAGCTACAAAGTGAGCTTAAGGCCAGCCTGAACTGCATAGTGAGACCCTGTCTCAAAAAGACAAAAAAAAAAAAAGTAGTTTTATACAATATTTTAGTATGCCTGCATTTTTTCTGTTGGTGCTCAACAAATTTTGGATTTTGGAGTATGTCAGGTTTTTTTTTTTTTAATTAGGGATATTTAGTGTACCATTACTGTACTTAGACAACTTTGTCTTGGTTCTCTGTTACCTGCAGGGAGCTGGACAGTCTTAATTGTGAGTTAGGCACACTTCCCCTTACAAGCTTAATGCCTCACTTTATTATGAAAGAAGGGAGGCTTAATGCAGGTTAAATAACTCAGCAGACAATAGAGATTTTAGAATTTAGGCTCAGGGCTGTCCAATCCCAAGACATATCACCTTCACATTACATCACTTGTTCTATTGAGACCTGGGGAATATTACAATCCCAAAAATTTTATAGTATACATGCTGTTATTAGAATAGTCTAAACCATTTTCAGGAGGGACTAGACATCAGGAAATGGTTAAAAAATGTGGCTGGAAGATAACTTTTGGTTTCGTAGTTAGGACCAAGAGCAGGGTATTTTGCTTTATTCTTCATCCAGGAGAACACTGGTGTTATTGTTGTGAAGACCCACCTGTATCTTCTAGTGGCCACTTACATGGCAGGGATGTATCCAAGCATCTGTGTGGAAGCCACAGAGAAGCTGGGTAAGTATCATCCAGGTGCCTGTCTATTCCCTGTGGCAGTTAGGACTTCAGACTGCAAGTGACAGTGATCCAACTATGACCAGCTAGGGGAAGTATATCAGTCACCTTGCCACTGGGAGCAGTCACCCCAGAAGCACAAAGGAACAGTTCACTGTGGCCCACACTTTCAGGCCTTTCAGTCCATGGTCAGCTATCCCAAGGGAGAGACATCACGGTAGAAGGATATGTAGAAGAAAGCTGCTTGCTTCAGGGCAGCTGTGAAGCAGGGAGGGAGCGAGCCTGTGCTGGCAACTTTCACCTTCTGGGACCCCATCCTATAAGTTGGTACCACCCACATTTAGTGTAGGTCTCAGTTTGCCAGTGTCTCTGAGAACACCCTCATGGACATACCCAGAAGAGTGATTACTTGGCCTCCTCCTCTCTCACTCCCACCCATCCCCCTCCCTTTTTTTGGTTTTTGTTGTTTTCTGAGACACCGTTTCACTATATAGTCCAGGCTAGCCTCAAACTTTTTTTTTGGGGGGGTGGGGGGTTGGTACTGGTAATGGAACTCATGACCTTACACTTGCTAAGCAGGCATTTTTGCTGCTGAGCTGTATTTCCAGCCCTAACCTCAAACTCTTGATCCTCCTATTTAAGCTTCCCAGGTTTTGAGTTTCTAAATCAAATCAAGTTGAGATCGACAATAACCATCACAAGGAGGGAGGAGAGATTTATTGGCAGGGCATTGCAGATGCTTACATAACGACTTCAAGGACAGGATACAGCCAAAAGTGCAAGGTATAGCAGATGCCACAGATGGGAACACTGCAAGGGCTGACTTACCTCTGCCTTTAAGTAGATTAGCTTTGCTGTGTCTAATTGCAAACCACTTCCCTTCCTGGCTGGTCTGGCCGACCAAGCCTCCCATCCAACTGTTCCCCTTAATTCCTTCTAGGACCCTGATTTGCGAATTCTTAGGTCATATGCTCTGCAGGCACGGTAGGCTAGGGGAGCAGGGCAAAGCAGACTAAAAAGCAGAGCTGTAACTCTAGAGGGTGAAAACTGGGAAAGACAGTCTGTTTTCCATCCCTCTGCACATGCCATGCTCTCTGCCTGCAGTATTTTCTCCTTCTGTCCCCGCCCCTTCACATCTACTTGGCAAATTCCTGGTTTATGAAGGCAGAAATGAGATTTTGGACTTTTCTCAGTATGCTACATATTTCATGCTTACCTTCACTATTAACCCCCTTTAAGCTTTTTGCTTTCCTGGACTGTGATCCCTTAGAAGGAAAGTCTTTTGTCTTAATTATTCTATCTCTTAATAACTAATAGTGCCTGATGTTGAGCAATTAATACATGTTTGATGAGCAGGTAAGTGAACGACTTCTGCCTGACAGTCAAGAAGGATCTGGAGAGCTGAATCTTAAGTGATTGAGGAATTAAGTACCATCCCAAAATATATCTACCCCAGAGGACAAGTGAGTCTAATCACTAAGGATCCTTTCTGAACACGGGTGTCAGGATTTGACAGAGGTTTTGGGTTCAGTAGGAGCAGAACAAGCACATGCAAATCTGAGCTAATTATCTAATTAAATAGTGCAGCAAAAGAGGCTAGAAAATGAGCATTAGGTTGTCAAGAAGCTGAGCTCTATCCTGTCAGCCAAGGACTAAGACAGTTTCCCAGAGATCAGTGAAGTTGCCTGAACACTGCACATAGAGTCTGTGGCTGGTGTTCTTTTTGCTTTCTTTTTATTTATTTTTGCTTAAGGCCACAAAAATTTCCAAAGATGATGCAGGTGACATCATACTACTAAGATCTCTAAATCAGGTAGCTGTATGTTTTTAAAGGATGGGCAAGGTGATTCCCACCAGGAACTAGCTGTTCCATTATTTACTTTTACTGTATGTTTAGTTTTCTGAGACAGGGTTTCATTATGTAATTCAAGCTGGCCTTGAACTCACTATGTAGCCCAGGCTGGCCTTGAACTCATGGAAATCCTCCTGCCTCAGCCTCCTGAGTGCTGGGATTATATTATGTGTCACTACACCTGGTTGCTTAACTATATTTTTATCTATCAAAAATGTATACATGATCTTTTTTTTTTTTTTTTTTTTGGTGGAAATAGGGATTGAACTCAGGCCCTTGCGCTTGCCAGGGAAACGCTTATTCCACTGAGCCATCTTCCTGGCCTCTACATGATCATTTTAATTGTTTTTGTTTTGAATAAGTCCAGCAGCATGATTAGTTATTAAAGAAAATCTTTAAACAGTAAATATACAAATGGTGCCATTACTTCTTTAACAAATTAATCAGTTTTGTTTTAAAAACAAATATATTAGGCTGAAATATATATATATATATATATATATATATATATATATATATATATATATATATATTAGACCAGCTAGATAGCTCAGTGGATTAAAGCACCTGCTTAGCCAGACTCAGGGGCCAGGTTGTTGATCCCCATCCCCAGCTGGCTGTGGAGGCTATAAACAGGAGGATCAGTACAAGTCTGATCTGTGTAATGAGACCCTGTAGAGCCTACACCAAATTTAAAAAACAAACAAATATATTAGTGGATCATATGATATAAGTGATAATATGTTGAATTCCAGATCCTTTGTTTTAAAAAACAGGAAAAAAAGCATATTTTGTGACTTTAGCATTGTCATGGAATTACTGAAGAACTAGTTTTTCCGTGAATTTTGTGTGACTGCTCTACAAATTAAAGCTGGAAAAGACTTAACTGTCTCTGAAGCCAACCATATTTGGTGGTTTCTTAATTTAGGAGTTGCTGCATTGTATAAACCTGTATGCTATAGAACTGGGCTGTGTTTAGAGAGCTACTTCATGGTTTTGATAATTAGTTATTCTCAAGAGAATTTCATGTGCGACCTTATTGCCAAGTGTGCAACATAGGTGGATGGGGAAATGATTCAGATTAAGGAATGTGTCATGCAGTTAACTTTTTTTTGCAGTTAACTTTTATTAACTTTTTAGGAGTCTACTCTTTTTTTGGAATCTACTTCTGTGATTGCCATCTGTCATGACTGCTAAAGGAAGACAAATTAAGTAATATCCAACAGTTAATTTAAGAAAAGAGAATTTTGATGAGCGGAGTTATCAGCTTCCAAAGTTCTCTGATTGATAGCTTGTTAACAAGTGGAAGGGGCTAGGGAGATGGCTCAGTGGAGTAAGTGCTTCCCTGGCAAGCACAAGGGCCTGAGTTCAATCCCTGGTTCCAAAAAAAAAAAAAAGTGGAGTGTGATAATCCATTTTAAATGCTAGGTCTTGGAGGAATGCACGCTGGGGAGGAGGAAAGTGGGTTCTGTTGTTCCCTGGGAAGCTGCTCCCATCCTTTTTCCTTATTCAACAGAAGAGTTGATTCATTCTTTAAAGCAGCTCAAATAATTTTTTCTTCAAGTAAGGTGCTTAAGAGGCTGGGAGATAGCTTAGTGTTTCAAGGTCCTGCTTGGTAAGCTCAAGGACCTGAGGGGTTTTTTTTGTTTGTTTTTTTGCTGAACCAGGGATTGAACTCAGGCCCTTGCACTTGCCAGGGAAGCACTTACTCCACTGAGCCATTTCCCCAGCCCTCAAAGACCTGAGTTTTTAATTCCTAGTACTGCATGTTATGCCATCCTCAAAACTGGTTGTGGTAGTGTATCCCTGCAATCCCAGCACTGGGAAGGCTAAGACAGGAGGATCACTACAAATCTGAACTGTGTAGTTATACTCTATATCCAATATAAATAAATACGAGGTGACAGCATTTTTTTTTTTTTCTGCAGTACCAGGGATTGAACTCAGGCCCTTGCACTCGCCAGCAAGTGCTTATTCTACTGAGCTATCTCCCTGGCACCAATAAATAAATAAGGGAATTAAGTCCATAGTCTTTTCATTGAACTATGTTCTCAGGGTTTTTTTGGGGGGGATTGTATTTAGGAAAGGGTGTACAGGGTATTCAGGGTGTCACTACTAGATCGGAATCCTAGCTTATAGTGATTCTCCTGTTTACAGCTATCCAAGAGCTGGGATTACAGGCATGCACCACTACACCCAATCTCAATTGCCCTCTCAGAGTGCCCCAAGAGCAAGGCCTGCACAGCAGGCCCAGGAATCAAACCCCTGACGCCTGCATCTGCTTACAGGCACTTTAATCCATTGAGCTATTTGGCTGGCCCCCTCAGTTTTTGTTTTTGTTTACTTTTCATTTTGTAACAGGGCCTCACTAAATTGCTCAGAGTTCTGGGATTGCAGGTATACACACTACACCAGGATTCAGATACCTCTTCTGTGGCATTCATTACTGTGAAATAAAATTGATTTTCATATCTAGGCATCTCACCTACTATGCAGTGAACTCCATGGGGCAGAGACCATGTCTCAACTCTCCAGTCATCCTGTGTCTCCTGTACCTACCACACAGTAGATACCCAGCACTCCCTGTAGACTAGTGAATTAATGAGCAAGTGAATGAATTACATTGTAATGTTGATTTACTACTCATAAATAATAACCATATTGTACTTTCTTACAGGAGCCTATCTAAGAAAGAAAGGAAATTAAGACATCAGAGGAATATGAAAGAACTTAATTATTGTAGAAGAAAGAATTATTTATTTTGTATTTGAAAAACAGGAAGAAAACAAAAAAATATAAGATTAGTTGAGAGAAATTTTTATTTCAAGCTTTATCACTTATAATTTGAATTAATTGATCAGCTTTCTTCTGTGTCAGGCACTGGCAAGCAATGTGAGAGCACTGATAGTTTCCCAAACAAGTCTTTGGGAGTCTCACCTCCTCAAGGGTCTTTATCCTGACACCTTGTTAGATATCCTAAGATGCAAGGCCGTGGGCCCTCTATCCAGGCCACTATTTATCTCAGGGCTTTAAAAATAAAGTAACACCTTCTTTCAGGGCATAACACAAATTTGCTTACTGCTTGGGATGAGAGGTGGAGTCCCTGAGCTCAGTGTCCTTTCTTCTAATACAAGTCATGGTGTGTGTGACTTCCATCTAGTCCAAAGCACCCATGTGAGACCTAGGAGAACAGGAGCCATGGCAAAAACCATTCAACTCTGGGCCACCAGGCAAGGAGTCAGACAGACATTGCACATTCCATCCGCAGGCATCAGCCCCTGTTGACCATTGTAAAGGCTTCTCAAAAATTAGAATTTCTGACTCTACCTCACGGGGGCCTCCTGGTCCACACAACTGAGTAAAGTATAATGGTCACTGCCTGTGTCTTCCCCGGGAAAGGCCCATTTTCTCTTGGTCACTTCTGAGATGATGAGTAGGACAAGAGGGAATGAGTCCTAGAACCTATTTTCAAAATTTGGAATTCTGTCCTGATAGTTCCTGGACATGACACATCTTTGCCCTGCAGAAAGCGCAGGCCAGTGGCAGGAGTACATCCTTCCAGGATGGGAAAGGAGGATAGGGCTCACCATAGCTCCTGTGACAGTGAGGCCAGAATTTCAAAAACCAAAATGATAGAAATTCAATAATGGTTATATTGCATATTGTTGTCTTCAAGCTAGTTGTTCAGATTACCAGATATAAGCATGCAAAATTGTTCTAACAATATTGACTAGTCCTTTCAATAAATCCATATAATTTTTTTAATGTATTTGGTAGTGGATTTCACTATGCAGCTCGGACTTGTAGAGATCCTGTTTTCAGCTGCCCCAGCACTGGGATTACAGGCATGCACCACCATGTCTGGACTCAGCAGATGGCCAGTGTGCCCAAGGGCAGGACTGGCACAGCATGTGATGCCTGGGACCAAGCCCCAGTCCTTACACTTGCCTAGTCAGGTACTTGGTCCACTGAGATATCTCACCAGCCCACCAATAGAAATGTTTTGTTTTTTTTTAATGTATCAACAAACTTAATTGAAAAAACAACACACACACACACACACACACACACACACACACACACACACACACTTGAGAGCACAGAGCCTGCAGTGACTAGTTGTTTTTAAGAAGCTGTACATGGCATTTAAAGTGAATGTGGAAGAATGAAGATGGAAGAGAATGAGCATCTTGGGCTGAACAGATGCTCACACACAGAAGCAGCGTCCTGGGACCCATTTCATGTGTGCAATGGGGAAAAGTTCACTGTGGTTTGGAGCACCATGTGAGGAGTAACAGGAGAATGGGTTGGTGGGCAGGCTGAGATGGAAAAGGCCACCATCCTCCGGCATGTCCAAGAGGTCTTTTCCCATTCCCACAACACACATCTGTTGCTGTTTGTAGTACCAGGGGTTGAGCCTCAGGGCCTCTTGGGGAGTTACTTCCCAAACACTTTAAAAATTGTTTTTTGGAGCTGGGGCTTGTTACACAGCTCAGGCTGGCATGGGATGGCAATCTTCCTACCTTAGCCTCCCGAGTAACTGAGTATACAGCTTTGAGCTACTGCACACAGCTGACAACCTTACCTAGATCTTCAGTGCACATAGTTGACACACTGTGTGCCTTTACCATAATGTTCTGGTACTTTTTTTTTTTTTTTTTTTTTTTTTTTTTTTTTTTTTTTGGCAGTACTGGGGATTGAACTCAGGACCTTGCCCTTGCCAGGGAAGTGCTTATTCTACTGAGCCATGTCCCTGGTGGTACTTTTTGTTGTTGGTTATGGTACTTTTGTGTGTGTGCTACCAGAAAGGTATAACAGTTCAGGACAGAACCTGGCCACCACTGGACCTGGCCCCATAATTAGAAGGTTACAACTTTCAGTCTTACTCCCTCACTTCTGCAAGGGAAGAGGTAGAGGGGTTTGAGTTTGGTCACATAAGCAGTGATATGATCACTTGTGCCTACATCAGGAAGCTCATACATCACACCCTGCACTGCCAAAGTGCGCAGAGCTCAAGGCAGGAACACACTGATGTGCTGGGAAGGTCGCATGTTTGGAGACACTGTGGAAGTTTTACGCTCCTCTCCCAACCTTGTGTCCCACGTGTCCTCACTTCCTTTAGGTCGTTGCTATGTGGTACAGTTTATAATAAAAATTCAGTGCAAGTGGGGTGTGTGACACACACCTGCACTTGGTAGGTAGGCTGAGGTAGGAGAATTTCCGAAAGTTTGAGTCCAGCTTGGGCTTCATAGTGAGTTCAAGGCCAGTCTGGAATACACACAAGAGATGCTGTCTTCAAAAAAAAAAAACAACATAATAATAATAGGAATACATTTGATTTGGCTGATTAACTGAGGACTTGCTTTTCCAGTAAAAATATCACAGATATTTCTCATAAATTAGTTAAATCTGTATATATATATA
>PVKA01041936.1:0-17741 GCA_004027165.1 Ctenomys sociabilis
TTATATTTCCTATGTGGTCATTGAAGTCTTCTCAGGGTTTATCTTGTAGTCCTGTACATTATTCTGTAGTTCCTTTGTCTGTGTCTTCCATGTGGATGAGTCACGGCCAATGCTTGACCAGATTGCTCTCTGTGAGAGCCTGAGAGAAAGTTTTCTCTTCATGTGACTCTCCCCAGGCACACTATAGAACTTCAATCTCTTTCCTCTGTGGCTCCACAATCTCCTTGCTCAGAAAATTTGGAGCTCACCTGAGTCTCACAATATTGCAGTACAGGTTCTCCTATGTCCTGAGTCTTTGCTGACCTTGAAAGGCTAGGTCCAAAATGTTGGCTGGCCTTGTGGCTCTTCTATTTCTGCTTGCCTCATTACTGTTTCTAGTGTTTCTAGTACCATGTTGTACAGCAGTGGGAATAGTGGACTCTTTGTCTTATTCCTGATTTTAGAATGAAAGTTTTCAGCTTTGTCCTCCCTTAACATGATTTTGGCAGCAGGGTTGTCATATATGGCTTATGTCACATTGAGATAAAGTCCTTCTGTACCTATTTTCTTTAGTATTTTCATCATAAAAGGATGTTGAACTGTCAAAGGCTTTTTTTGTGTCTACTGAGATGGTCAGGTGATATTTGTCCTTGTTGCTGTTTGCATGATGCATTGTGTTTATTAATTTTCATATGTTGACTAATTCCTTCCTTGTGTTTCTGGTATGAGTGAAGTCTACTTGGTCATGATATACTATCTCTTTGATTACCTGTTGAACTCTGTGTGCTAATGTTTTGTTTGTTAAATTCTGTTTGCTAATATTTTTTGTTTGTTGAGGATTTTGCATTTGCATTTATATTTGTTAAATGTAGTTCTTACATTTGATTGTATTTTTATCTGGCTTTGGAATCAGAAGGAGTAGGTAACAGGAATAACTTTGGGGGTGTATTTTCCTGTTCATTTTCATTAAAAATCTTGAGGAATACTGGTATTAGGACTTCCCTCAAGCTTTTGGAGAATTCAACAGTGACTCCATCCTGACCTAGGGTTCAATTTCATTATCTATTATTGGGTAATTCAGGGTTTTAAAATCATCTTGGTTCAATTTAGTGAATTCATATATATATATATATATATATATATATATATATATATATATATATATATATATATAATTTCTTCTGAATTCTCCAATTTGTTGGTGTCTTATTGTTGAAATAAAATATCCAACACCGAAAGCTAAAGGAGGGAAGGTTTATTTGGGCTCACAATTTGTAGAGGCTTCAGACTGTAGTTGACTGACTCCTAGGCAGGTTTGCATGGCAGAGGGTATCGCAGAGGAGAGACAATAGCTTAAGGCCTAGAAGGCAGGAGGCAGCAAGAGCAGAAGACAGTGAGCAGCAGGCAGCAGTGAAGAAGAAGCAGATGCCTTTTTTTCTGCTTCTTTGTGTCCCATCCACACTATAAGCCTGTTGACTGTTGTCACCCAAATTGTTTGGGTCCTCTTAATTCCAGGTTCACATGCCGTATGTCTGAAAAGCCCACCTATGACTGCGTAAACCTCTGAGAGGGGAATGTAGACATAAGCCATAAAATTGCCATATAGTTTTGTGAAGTATTGCTCAATAATCTTTTTATGTTGTGCCTGTTGTGATTTCAACTTTTTCATCTTCTTGTGTTGATTTGGGTCTTCCTTCTCCTTTCTTGGTGAGACTGGCTGAGGACTTTAAATTTTGCTTATTCCTATGAAGAAGAAACTTTTGGATTCACTAATTGATTTTTTAGTGTGGATTTCATTAATTTCTTCTCTGATCTTTATAATTTCTTCTCTTGGATTAGCTTTTGAGTTTGGGTTGTTCTTGTTTTTCTAGGGTTTTGAGGTGCATTGTTAGGTTGTTTATTTTTTGGCTTGGTCTGTTTTTGTGATATGGCCATTCACAGCTATAAATTTCTTCTTTGGACTATTTTCATTGTGTACAGTAAGTTCTGGTATGTGGTACTAGTATTATTATTGAATTCTAGACACTGTTCAATATCTTCCTTGAGTTCTTCTGTAACCCATTTTTTATTTGAAAGAATTGCTCAGTTTCCATGCATTTGCATAATTTCTGTCTTTTTTCTAATGTCAGTGTGATATGATCTGATAATATGTATATTATAATTTTAATTCCTTTTCATGTAATTAAGCTTCCTTTATTGGCCAGTATTAGTTTATTTTGGAGAAGGGTCTGCATGCTGCCTACAAAAATGTGCATTCTATTGATGAGTGGAACATACTATAGATACTTAATATGTCCATTTTTTTCAAAAGTTTTGTTTAGTTCTGGTATTCCTTTGTTGTTTGTTTTATCTAGCTGATTTTGTAATTGTACTATTTTGTGATCCTCACTACACTGCTCTTCATGATGACCTTGTCATTTATATCCAGTAGTGTTTGTTTTGTAAGGTTAGGCATGCCTCTCTATATATTAATGATTATCACTTTCTAGTGGATTATTCTCTTAACCAACATGGACTAAACTCTTTTTTGCCTCTTTTGATTAGCTTTGGCTGGAAAGTCTACTATTTTTTGGTGGTTCCCATTGCGTGGAATATTGTTTTTCATCCTTTGATTTTTATTCTATGTGGTTTTCTTGGGGGGATTAAGTATTTCTTTGTATATAGCTGGATTTTCTTTCTTTTTAAAAATACTTATTTGTTTATTTATTTGGTATGAGGTCTCACTATGCACCTTGGACTCATAGTGACCATCCTGTCTCAGCCTCCCCAGTGCTGGGGTTACAGCATGTGCCACCATGTCCAGTTTTGGTAGCCGGCTTGGCTTGGGGCCAGCATGGCAATGCAGTGTTGGGGATCTAACGGAGCCCCTTATGCTTGCCAGCCAGGTTCTAGACCATTGAACTATCTTCCAGGCTCTTGATTTCATTTCTTGATCCATTCTGTTGCACTGTGTCTTTTGACTGGGGGTATGAGACTACTCACATTGAGAATTATTACTGATGGTTACTGATATATTCTCACCATTGCCTGATTTTCCTGATGCTGATTCCACGTCTTGCCTTTTACTCAAATGCTCATGTAATTGGGCTTGGCATATTCATTCTATTAGAGCTTTTGTCATCCTTAGCTGTATTATCTCTTTCTAGGTATCTGTGAGAAAGATTTGAGTCCTGATTTGGATGGTATATATATATTTTTAGGTGTTCTTTATTGTGAATATGTCTTATTTTTCTCATAAATTTTGAAAGACAGTTTTTCAGGTTTCATTATCTTAGATTAGAAATTGTTTTCCCCAATGGCTTGAAACATTTTACTCCAAGCTCTTTTAATCTGTAAGGTAAACATTGAGATGTTTGCTATAGTTCTCTTTATAAGTAATTAATTTGATTTTTCAAACTGCTTTTAAGATTTTTTTTGTTGTGTTAGACTTCTGAGATTTTGATTAAGAACAGAGAAGTTCTTTTCTGATCCTGGCTATTTGAGGATCTATGTGACCCACTTATCTGTAGGTTAAATTCTTTTCCTTTACTTGAAAAATCTGATATTAATTCCATAAACTGTTTTTTTTATGCCATTTGTACTAATGTCTGATTTTCGACTAATTTAAATTAATCTTAGTTTTCTCTGTGTCATAGTATCATTTTCAATTCTTATTCTCTTGTTGTTTTCAAGTGATCTTTCATTAACTGGTTGGCAACAACAGCCATGTCTTCTGGGTATGATGCTGTATCCTAATATTTGTTATTCTGCTTGTTTTTTCATCATAATTTTTAATACTCTGAATTTCTATCAAAGATATTTTTTTGGACTCTGTTTTCTCTGATATTATTCATGTTTGTATCATTTTGTTGGGCTTTGCTAGCTCTTATTTGGGTTTCCTTGTAGACTTGCTGATCATTTTATTTGGCCCAATATTGCATTACTTGTCTCTTCTGTGCGCTTGCCAAATACCTTATCAGTTTTGTATCTCCCCTGATATCATCTCAAATAATTCGTGCTTGTGGCTTAAATTTTATTTTCCTTTGATGCACCACAGATCAGCACTTTAGGAATTTAGGGGGTTTTGATGGTTATTTTCTTCATGTATCTTTTCGTGTGTGTGTATGTGTTTGTGTTTGTGTGTGTGTGTGTAGGTATGTATTGAGCTTGCAGTGTGTTGTAGCAGAGAACTTTGTTTCTAAAATGGAGACCTATGTTGTTGCTGTCTACTTTTTGGTGATGTCCTTTGGGCATGGCCAGCCTTCAGTTTTTGTCTCTGTTCCAGTGTCCAACCGTATCTGTTTACTTAGGGTGGGAGATTGCAGCATATTTGATATAGTACCTCATTTTCAAGGAATAGGACACAGTGTTCTTAGTGAGAACAAGGCAATCCAGTTGTTTCTATTCTCCTGTTATGGTTCTGTGTATTTGTTCCCCCAAAACATCATGCAGTCAGTGAGGTACAGTTCCACAGTTTGTGATTAATTCATGATCCAAGGCTGGGATTATAGGTCTGCGTACTGCTGGAATTATGGGTGTGAGTGATGCACCCACCTTGGGGCAGATAGCCTGAATGTAATATAAGAGACAGAGAGACAGACTAGCTCATTGTTGCCATTATTTCTGCTACTCCTCCCTTTTGCTCTTGCCACTTTGTTGCCTTCTTTTGCCATGAACTGCTGCCCTCTGCCATGTGCCAGTCTGTCTCGGAGCCAGCCGAGTATGGAAACCTCCACTAACTGTGAGCTAAATCTTTCCTTCCTTCATTTTGGGATTGGGTATTCATCCCAGCAACAAGAGAAGAGCAACTGAGAAACCTCCAAAGTAATTACTAGCCACAGCTACGATACCTTGGTTATAGTAATTAAATTAGCATTAATTGCATTGTTAAATGCAAAGTGAATATTGACACACCCAAAAAAGTCATAATGTACCACTCTTATCATAGATGATATAAATTTGTATAGTTTGAACATTAAGACAAATATTTACCTACTACTCACCTACAGTAAATATCTGATATCTAGAATGACCTTACCTTTACTAAAAATAGAATAGTACTCAACAGTATTAGTGTAAAGTTAACTAGCAATACAGAGATTCACAAAGATTAGTAGTTATACTAGTAAAGGTAGAGAAGGGTGGTGACAGGAGAATGAAGCATGAAAAGTTTGAAAAATTAATCAATGGGCTATAGAAAGGGGGAGAGAAAAATAAGACAGGGGCTCCTACTGAGGAACAGGAGGAGGCTATTAATAGAAATCAGGCTGAAAAAATTCATAAAATTATAGAAAAAGTATCCCCTTTTCCTGTTTAGGCAAGATCAGCATAACCAAAATGTCTATACTTCCAAAACTGATACAAATACATAATATAATTCCAATTAAAATATCAATGTTCTTTGTCACAGACCTAAAATAAAATCCTAAAATTTGTATGGAATTAGAGGAGACCTACAATAACAAACAATCTTGGATAACAGATTTAAGGAAAATGGCAACATAATCCAAGCTTGGTGTTATATTAAAAAAAAAAACTATAATGATTAGTACAGCATGATGCTGGCACAAAAGAGGCATATGGATCGGTGGAACAAACTAGAAGAAGCAGAAAAACTCCAGGTATATACAGCAGCTTGATCTTTGACAGAGGACCAAAAAGTATGCATTAGAGGAAAGATTGCCTCTTCAATAAATTGTGCTGAGGAAATTGGATATCCACGTGCAGAAGATTCAGCCTAGACCCACATACACAAAGTATTAAACTAGAATCAAAGTAAATCAGAGATCTAAAAGTGAAAACACAAACATTTAACTTGCTGGAAGATCAAACAGGTAAACTGCTGAAGACACAGGCACAGACAAGTCTTTCTGAACAGAGTCCCGATGGGACAAGAAAGGATGCTGAGCATCACCAAATGGGATCACATCAGTGTAAGAATGCTTTTGCAGGGCAAAGGAAATGGCCAAGGGAATGTAGAAACAACCTAAAGAATGGGAAACCTTGCCAATTAGTCCTGGGATAGAGCGCTAACATGTAGACTATATAAGAAACTCAAAAAAGTTGGACACCCCAAAGTAAGAGACCCAATCAAAAAAATGGGCAACTGACACAGTCACTTCTTAGAAGAAGTACAAATAGATAATTGTAATACATGAAAAAAATATATGAAAAACAGATACATGAAAAAATGCTCATCATTGCTGGTCATCAGAGAAATGCAAAGTGAAACTACACTGAGATGCCATTTAACTCAGAAGAAAATTGCTGTTATCAAAAATCTAATAAAGTACAAACACTGAGAAGAACGTGGGTAAAAGGGAACTCTACTACATTGTTCGAGGGAATGTAAACTAATACAAGCACTATGGGAATCAGTGTGGAGATTCCTCAAAAGAGGAAAAGTAGACATTCCATTTGATCCTGCTATCCCCCCTGTTAGGTATCTTCCAAACAGAGTTAAAATCTTATCACAGAGACATATGCATACCATGTTTGGGTATGCATACATCATTTGTTAGAGCTTTTTAACAGCAATGTGTCCAACAACAGATGAATGGATTAGAAAGTCCTTGTATTTGAACACTATGAAGTTTTATAAGGCCATAAAGGAGGATACACTTGAGGCATTTGTAGGTAAGTGAATGCAATTTGACACTATAATACTAGGTTAAAAAAAGTCAGACACACTAGCTCAATTGTCACATGACTTATCTTATGTAAGAGATACAAAGAACAAAATAGAAAAGAGAGGAAGGGGAAATAGGATAAGTTTAAATTCTTACCTAAACTATAAATTCTATTGTTTTAGCGGTATCTTAATACACACCAATTTGTTTCATTTATAACATTAGTTTACCTTAAGTTCATTGAAAAAATTGCATTATTATTTGTTTCTTTTTTGTAAGAATCTTTGTGTTTTATGTCTTGCACTACTTTGAAGAAAATGACACGCAGTCATAACTGTATTTATTATTATTTGATTGTAAAATGTTCTATTTGTTGCAAAATAAAAAATGAAAATCTCCAAAAGTACCTCTTTATTATTTAACAGAAAGAGAGAACATTCAACAGATCAGCTTCTGCCTTTTCTTTCCTTGTTCTACCTGCCTCTCCTCCACAGACATAGCTGATTGTGTTCCAGCACTCGATTTACACATTATGTATAACTTCATAAGTAGAACATATTTCAAAGCATTTTTTCTTATATGAAAACAAAAACAGTGATAGAATACAATCACAGGAAAGACCTAACAAGAAAAATGTAAATAACAAAAATGAAGAGCAAACACACAGGAAGTACAAGAAAGATAAGAAAGAGAAAAAAATTCAGAGGGAAAAAGATAAAAGAAAAAAGAAAATTACCTAACTCCCCTCCAAAAAAAAAAAAAAAAAAAAGCTGATGAAGGGAAGGCTAAAATAATTTCAAAACTAGAATAATTCAAGAGAGCTTGAGTCAAAGTGAAATTTGCTATGTTTTTATGAGCGGTTCATTTCCAAGATCTGTCTCTTGGGATCCTGCTGGCTAATGTGCTAATGTAACTCTTAGGGCCCTTGGGGTTTCGAGGTGCCCTCCTCGCACCAGAGGTCCCTCTGTCTGTTTGTACTCCAGACTGGCGTTAGCATCCACGGCAGAGTAAGTCTTTGCTCTTGCTGCCAGATGGTGAGTGTGATCAACTTGCTGGTGTCTGCTGGATTTAAGCCACAAGGTGAGGCTTCCAGAGGGCTGCTGGACTTCATGTCTTCATGTCCACATTTGCTGCCTTCTCTGCCCAGGGATTATTCTTGTCTGCAACCAGGTTGAATGGTTAGTTCACCTCTCTGCTGCCCCATCCCGTAGGGAATGAACATGGAGTGCTGGCTTGGAGTTCGTAGATGATCACAGCTGTGTGGCAGGGGACGCTTCCTGACTTACTGGGGTGAGTGCCACTCCCTTGGGGGAGGGCCTTCTTCATGTGGGAGATGCATGTGTTAGGGATGTTCTGCCTATTTAGATATCCCCATTTTTAAAGCAGCATCCTCCAAATTAAATCATTGATAAATAAATATGAAAGCCTCACAAAATTTTAAAGTATTTTGAACTAACGAAAGTACAACATTCTGAACTTATAGCACATGGGTAAAACATTGCATAAAAGGCACATTTTAGCCTGCAGTGCACTGACTACAAACTAAGAAAGGTTAAGAATTGATAGAAAAGTATAATAGCTTGAGAGGATAGAAAATGCTGCAGAATACACCAGGAGAAGGAAGGACAATGATGTGTAAAGTGAAAATAAAGTATAGTGCAAGTGTCCACTCAAGTTCATCAGTATCAGCTTGATGTGGGCCATGGTGTGGCCAAATATTTAGTTATACATTTTCTTGTGTGTGTCTGTGTAGGTGTTTCTGTATGAGATAACAACTGAATGGGTAGACCAACGTAGCAGATTTCCTCATCCTACTTAGACAAGCCTTATCCATTCAGATGGATAAAACAAAAGTCTCAGTATGGGACCATCCTTTCTCTTCTGACTTTGAACCTAAATTGGGACAGGAACCCACATTATCATCTCACTGCTTCTTAGACCTTCAGAGTCCAACTAGAACTACATTAATTTTCATGGGTCTCCAACTGGCCAACTCAAAAATCCTCAGCCTTCATATTTGTGAAAACCAGTTTCTTAAAATCAGTCTCTTTTTATATGTCCCCTACAGACATGGTGGTGAACCTATGGCATTCCTGTAAGAGCACACTGTTCGTACTATTGAAAGCTCTAAAAGACTTGCCATCACTGTGCTATAATTTCTGTTTCTCTAAAGAGCCCTGATAGTACAGGTTATATCTGAAACCTTCAGTAACATTTTATCATCAACTATAAAAAAGTGTTAATAATAAAAGAGAAAGAAATTAACCATTTTTATTAGGTATGAAAAGTTCATCATCATATAACCTTTACAATTACAAATATTGTATTGCAGAACTCTGTGAAAATGTATTTAACATATGAAACAAAATGTAAAAAATATTCAAAAACTCACCTAGTAAACAGGCAAAATAACTGAAAAAATTTGAATAATTTTTATCTGTTAAGGAAAGTAAATCTCCCAATAAATGAATCCCTCAAAGAACACTCAAGTGGAAATTAAATCCTCAAATAATTCCTGTAGAGAGAATTCTAGAGAAAGACAATCTCATTGGTAAATTCTGCCAGACTTAAAGGAATAAACATATTATCCTTCTACAATTTCCTTCAGACATTAGATGAAAAAGGATATTTCTTTTTTATGAAATCACTATAATGCTCACATCAAAGCCTGAAAATGAAATGAAGATTAGAAGATTATATATTTTAGGAGAATAGATGCAAATTCTTAAACATAAGATTCACACATTGAACTGTGAATGCATGAACAGGATAACACATCATGACTAAGTGTATCTTACAGGAAAGCAAGGTTAGCAGAACATGATGAAGAAAAAAAAATCAAACAAATTCATCAAAATAACAGAAATATTAGTGAGAAAAAGTCATGATTATCTCAATGGACACAGAAAAAGCATTTTATACAATTTAACCCAATTTCACAACTCTCAAGAAACTTAGAGTACTAAGAAATATTTTTAACCTTTTAACTTGGAGAAAATATCAAAGGAGTTTCCAGAAGACTATTAACCTTCCTACTCAGCATTTTTCTGTTGATCATATTCAGGGAAAAAATTAAACCGTTACCTTTTCCCCAACTGTATATGTGGATATTTAGGGTCAAAGCAGAGTAGTGGTTCGTGCCACTGGTACAGTTCATTTCAGCAGTAACTAAAGAAACAGCTGCCGACACCATTCTTACTGAAGTGTGGCTAAAGAGTGGGCACTACACACCCATAGCTATTTGTACCTTCTCCAAGTATCTGAGCTTTACAAGTGTCCCCTCCCATGTGTGGCCCTAGGAGACAGTGTTTGACTATGCAATTCAATGGACTATACCCATTGTAATTATTTATAGCTGAAGCTATAGGGAGATAACACTACAATGTCAAGCTGGAGCGATAGCCTGAACCATTTTATATCAAACCAATATTATAAGACATATCTTCAAGACAAAGCTCTTTATTGTAAGGGTTACCTCATTAAAATGGTTGAGATAATTGACTCAACAGAACCACAAACCTTAGTGTAGGAGCCCCCAAAATAGGAAAAAGTGTGCAGCACAACAATTCCAATAATCACAATGCTATCTAGCAACAGATTACCAAAAATATCTGATGAAAAGTCTGAGGAAGAATGGTTATAAATCATCAATGAGATTCAGAATAACATAGACAGATGTCTAAATTAAGGCAACAATGCAAGATATCCTTGAGAAATTTAGTGAAGAGCCAAAGCTATTGAAAAGAACCAAACATATCATGGAAATGAAAAATGTAGCAAGTCCATTAAAACAATACAATTCAAAGTATTGATGATAAGAGCAGATAAACTGGGAAAAAGACCTGAACTTAAAGATCGATATTTCAAAACATCCCACTCAAAAAACTACATGAAATAAGTAATAAAGAATAAACAGGGCCTTTGAGAAGTGCTGGTAACTATTTAAAGAATGGGTACAATTTTTATCACTTGAAAGAGCTAAAAGGAAAGGCAGAGAAAACCTATTCAGTGATACAAAAGCCAAACTATGTAACGTTATAGCTAGTTTGGGGAAAGATATGAAACATCCAGGTATAAATGACCTATAGATATTTATCCTAACATATTATACACAAATTGTCAAAGTTACAAACTAAGATTCTAAAGACTGCAAGAGAAAAGTTGCCAAATTATACTTAAGGAAGCCCCATTAGACTAACCATAGATCTCTCATAAAAGCACTACAGGCCAGGAGGGAATAGAATGGCACATTCCAAGTTCTAAAAGATGGAAATGCTCATTATGAATTGTCATCCATACTTCGGCATACGCGGGGGCTAGGGATTCAATCTCTGGGCCTGCTGTGCCAGCCCCAGATCCCAGGAAGGCTGAGACTGCGATTACTACTGGGCATGGTGGTACTTGCCTGTAATCCCAGCTCTTGGGAGGCTGTAAACAGGCAGATCACCATGAGCCCAACCTATATAGTGAGATCCTATAGACCCTGTACTAAATTCAAATAAAAAAAGAAAAGAATTACAATCTAAACATAGGTGCCTTTCAGAAATGCAAAGGAAATAAAGACTTTATAAGACAACCCTAAACAGAGAATTCATCACAACTTTACCCATTTAAACATTTTTATTAATACATATTTACTGTTCCTAAATGTTTACACTTCTTGTGGGGAGGTAGTACTTTGTGTAACACATGTCCATTCCTTTATTAAATTCCCATCTCTTCCCCTCCCTCCAACTCTTGATTTCCTACTTATTTGATAATGAAGTATTTTTCTACTTTCTATTATCTTTTATTTGATCTTTATTTATCTTTTGAGTTTCTCAATAAAAGAAATCATATGATATTTAAGCTTATGAGTCTGGTTTATTTCACTTAACAGCATGGTCTCAAGGTGTACCTATCTTCATATATAACTTGGGTTTAACACTCTTCATGGCAAAGTAGTATTCTATTACCTGTAAATACTGCATTTTATTTATCCAGTCATCTGTTAATGTGCATGTAAACTGCTTTTATGGTTTAGTTGTTGTGAATTATTATGAACGTGAGTTTGCATGTATCACTAAATATAATGTCTTCAACTCTTGAGAAGATACACAGGTGGGGAATAGCTGGTCAAATGAAATTTCTAGTTTTAGTAAGAGGGCTAAATGAGCCATAAGTTCAGAATCAAAAGAAAAATAACCAACAGCATGAAAACATGAAACCCACCAATAAATTTGAAACCTGTATTAGTCAGTATTTACTACAGTCAGCTGTAGAAGAGTGCAAGAGATCTGTTCATACTCTGGAGACAGGAAGGGTCTGGTTGACGTTTTGCAGTGCAAGGCAATGTGTCCCATGCAGGTCTGCATCAGGAGGCTGAAGGATCTGAGCTGGAATGGCCAAGTGACCAGTGCTGGAAGTTGAAGCATCTGTGCCAAAAGGCTGAGGGATCTTCACTGGAGCCAGGAGATTATGTTCAAGATGGAAGTGGAAACTTGAAACTCCCTTGAAAAAAGCAAGCAGCTAAAACCTTAAAGAAAAACTGGGGAAACTATCCTGAAGAAAATCAGCTGCAATGAAGTTTACCAAGGAAGATCAGCTTCAATCCTTTCCTCCTGCTCTCCTGCCTTTTTCTGGGAGGGGAGGGGTACTGGGAATCGAACTTGGGACTTTGCACTTGCAAGGCAGGCACTTACATCACTGACTCTGGCTCCCAAGCCTCCCTAAGAGGGTCTTCCATGCCCAAAACCATGCTGACTCAACTCAGCTGGGCATCACTCATTCAAATTAATAATTAGTCAATTAAGCACCACAACGCACAAAAGAAAAATAAAAAGAATCATATCTTATTGCTAAAATGAACTGCCAAATCAAAAATATGAATGGTGTTTGTGCGTATGTGTGAAATAGAAATAATGGTATGTAAACCAAATTTAAAAAACAACACAAGTGAGTCCTTATATATCTACAATAACCTTGAGCAGGGGCTGGGGAGATAGTTCAGTAGAGTAAGTGCTTGTCTGACAAGTGCAAGGGCCTGAGTTCAATCCCTGGTTCTGCCAAAACAAAACAAAACAAAACAAAAACAAAAATAAAAATAAAAATCAAGCCTGAGTATGAATAAACTAATTTGCCTTAAAAGACATAGACTGGTGAATGGATACAAAACATAAGTTAGTGATATGCTGTAGAATTTCCCTTTACCTGTAAATACACAGACATTGAAAGTAGATGGATGATGAATGATATCTTACTCAAATGGAAACCAAAAGCACATGAGAGTAGCTATTCTATGTAAAACAAACAAACTTAAAGAGAAGAAGTACGAAAATAGAAGAGAATATTATACTGTGATGACAAGATTCATTCACTGAAAAGATGCAGCAATATACCAAGTGATGGTGCACTGTTATGTAAAACAAAGAATATTAGCTCCAAAAAGAAAGGTTCCAATGCAGTTAGAGTGGATAAGTTCAACATACCAATTTCATCCATGGAGAACTCATCTTACCAGAAATACAGCAAAGATGGGCCAGCAAGGTAGCTCAGAGGATTAAGTGCCTGCTTTGACAAGTGCAGGAACCACAGTTCGATTCCCAAAGCCACATGCCATGCTGGTCCTGACCCCAGGGCATGCTGAGCTGGCTAAAGAGTCTGGGCATAGTAGTAAATGCCTGTAATCCCAGCACTGAGGAGGCTGAAAGCAGGAGGATCACTATGAGTCCAAGCTGCATAATGAGATTTTGTACCAAATACACAAATTAAAAAAAAAATACAGCAAACAAATAATATAAGCAATGCTATCAAGCAAATGTACTCAACAGATCTTTACAAAATATTTCATCCTACAATTACAAAATACATACTCTTCCTTCATAATATAGAATATTCTCTAGGAATATTCCATCTATAAGACCAAATATATACTCCAAGACTAGTCCTAACAAATTGTATAAAAGAAATCATATGTGTTTTTGCTGAATACAAGGAAATAAAACTAGACATTGAAAACAAAATACATTTCAGAAACTATACACATTTGTGGAGGCTTATCAACATGATGAAATGTACAAAGGGTCTTTGAATTTGATAAAAGGACTAGGGAGATAGCTCAGCAGCATAAGCACCTCCCTGGGAAGTACAATGCCTTGAGTTCAATTTCCAGTACTGGAAAAAAAAAAAAAGAGTAGATAGCCTTAAAAAAAAAGAACAAGATGAATTAGATCAAAGGCTTCTGCATCTGAGACATCTACTGATTTTTATCCTCCATCTTTTGTATTCGTTAATCTGTTGTATTTCTATGAGATCAGTTGTAGTTTTTCCTTTTCACTTTTAATTTTATTTATTTGAATGTTTACCTTTTCAAAAACCTAACAGAGTCCTGGTACAAAGGCAGAAATATTGACCAGTGGAATGAGGTACAGGCTGAAGAAGCAGCCTCACTTCAGCCCACCGAAGTGTGACAGGCTGATACTGTACGCTGGAAAAAGCTAGACTTTGTAACAAATGGTGCTATGAAAACTGGTTGTCTTCGTGCGGAAGAAGGAACCTTGATTCATGTTTCTCACCCGCCTCTAAAATCTAATCAAAATGGTCCAAAGACTTAGACATGAATATAGAAGCACTGAATCTGCTAGAAGAAAACCTGCTAAAACTGAAGACACAGGCCTAGACAAAGACTCCTACAAAACCTCATCCAGAAAAGAAATAAAATAAAGAAACAAGAAGTGGGATTATATTAAATTAGAAATCATCTGCATATCAAAGGAGATATTCAACATAGCAAGGCAAAAACCTACAGATTGGTAAAATAATTTTTACTTGCTACTCCTCAGAGACAGGGTTAATATCTAGAATATGTAAAGAAAAACAACAACAACAAAAAAAGCTTAGACCAATATGAGGGACCCCCAAATATAAACAATTTAAAGAGCGAAACGAAGAACCTTTTCAGGATATGTAGAGGTAGTCGGTGGAGGGAGGGCAAAGGTATTAGAGCAGGAGGAAAGGAAGTGAGGAGAAGGGAAGGAAAACTGATCGAATTGGGATTATGTATACCTATCAAATCCCCAAACTGAATGTAATCACCACGCTTCACAAATAGGTACTAATAAAAATAAAATGTGAGCAAATAAAATTTTCATACTACTCAAAATGTTTTACAGATTAAATTCAGTCCCAAACAAAATAAATGCACCAGAAAAAGTCCTAAAATTCACTTGAAAGTCCTCTGAAATCTATATTGCCAAAGCAATCTTGAATGAAAAATATAAAGCTATGAGCAGCACAATACCTGGTTTCAACACATTCCAGAGTAATTACAACATCCGGCATAGTGCTGACATGAAAATAGACACTCAGTGCAATGGAACGAAACAGAATCCCATAAATAAATTCACGTTATGTTAAGTAAAACAAGCCAGATGTAGCACAAGTATCTACAGCCAACCTCTTCTTGACAAAAATGCTAAAAATACATATTGAAGAAAGAAAATCCTTTTCAGTTAATAGTGCTGGGAAAAACTGGTGATACATATGCAATAAATTGGAATTTTAATGCTATCTCTTACCATGAGCAAAGATCAACGCAGAGGGGAGCAAAGATCTAAATAAAGACCCCAAAATCTGAAACTCCCCTGAAAAAACAAGGGGAAGTATTTTAAAATATTAGAACTGGCAATATTTTTCTGGATAGGATCCCAAAATACAGAAAACTGAGGCAAAAGCTTACAAATGAAATCATATTAAGCACAAAAAGCTTTGCGTAGCAAAGAATCATCAGAATGAAGAGACTGCCCACAGTAGGGAGGACGTATTTTCCCACTAGCACATACAGGACCAATGTGCAGAACACACAAGGAAGTAAAAACAAAGTAATAAACAGGTAATCCAATTATATGATGGGGGCATGTTTTGAGTAAACACTTCTTAAAAGAAGAAATACAAATAGCCAATACATGTGAGAAAATTCTCAACAGCATCAGCCATCAGGAGAGTGTAAACAGTAGCTATAATGAAATATCATTTCAGCCCAGTTAAAATGCTGGCTATCACACGGACAATAACAAATGCTTATGAGGATGTGGGCAGACATAAGATCTCATATACTACTGCTGGCACTGTTAATTAATACAAATTACTAGCACAGTTATGAAGAACTTAGTGGAAGATTCTCAAAAACTAAAAAACAATATACTCCATCTAATTAAGGCATATCAAAGAAAAAAAAACCATATCCCCATATTTATTTGGACACTATTCATGAGTGGTAAGATATGGAATCAAATAAGGTGCTCATCTAGAGATAAAGAAAATATGACAGATATACTTCATGGAATATTATTCTGTCACAAAAAATAACAGTCCTTTCATTAGTAGGAAGTATAAATGACAGATGTATATAAAGTACCATGTGTTCTTTCATGTGTAGAAGTTTAAAAAGTCACTTTGGTTGTAGGCTATTTATTTCCAACGTGTAGGGAGTTTGGATGAACGTATATAAAAGGATGCCAGATTTGATTCATACCTGCATATATCTGTATTAAAATATCATTCTGAATTTGCTTAATAGGTATAATAAAATATATGTTTATGAATAAACCCCAAATCATAGCAAGGTTTATGTAGTTTATATATTATAAATAAACAAAGGTAATATGTTTTGGAAAGAAAATGAAATGTAAGTACTTATACAAGGAGGTATAGTAGTTAAGATAGTATGACATTGGTCCAAAAATAGCAATTTGGGGCCAGGGAAATAGCTCAGAGTCTTAAGCACCTGCCTGGCAAGTGCAAGGTCCTGAGTTTGATCCCTGGCACTGAAAAAAAAATTAAAAACAAAAATAGCAATTTGTCAGATTTCACAGAATATAAATATGGAAACAATTCCACCCATATAAAGTCACTTAAGGGAACAAAGGTGATCATTCCAATATATCATACTGGCAATATTAGATATGTACATGGACAAAATAATTCTTGGTTGTTTACACAATGTTAGTTCATGACAATCAAAGATCTAAGTGTTAAAAACAAAAAAAAATGTTTAGAACAAAGTAAGAGGATATCATACCATGATTCATGTAATTTTATTTAATAGTTTCTAAAGCAATATAAGAGATTGATGATGAAACATCATTAAAATTGAGAACTTCTGTTCTTCAAAAGATACAGTTAAAACAAGAGAAAGGAGTCCATAGACAGTGAGAATATATTCACAGTACATCAAAGCCTACATCAAGAGCAAAATCATTGCAAATTATTAAGTGAAAGACAACTCAATTACAGGATGGAAAAGGTATTTGAATAGCAACTTCATATTAACTATTGTAAACGTCCTACTAACCTATTTTTAAACTCGGTTTCATTGGTGTGTTTATCTTTTTTTCTTTCTAAAATAAAAAAAAATGGCTTCCCAAAGCCAAAATACCTATGAGAAAGTATTTAGCATTCTTTCTTATCAAGGAAATGCAAACTAAAACCACAGCAGAACGCATTACAGCACACAGAAATAGGCAAATCAGACCTGTGACGGCATCACCTGCAAGTCACACAACCTGGTGAGAGTGAAAATGACTACAGTTAGTACAAGCTCTTTAGAAGATAATTTCACAGTATCTAACCCATATCTACCCTCTAGTTCAACATTTCTTATTATAGGTACATACACAAAAGAAATTTTATACATCCGCTAAAAGTTGTCTAAAATTGTAACTTTAGTAGTTGTAAGTTTGTACAACTTCAAACCTCTATACTATGATCGACTTTCACACACGTAAAAGTGAATTAAAAATTATACAGTAAAGAATTTACTGCATAAATGACACAAAAGTCACAACAATTGAAGTCAGTCTGAGACTGCAGAAGGTGACCTGCCATTTGATTTTTTTTTCCATTTATTTTTATTTTATTAAAATACAAATGTCAGTCAGACAGTTTCAAGACACCTTAACCATACAGAGTCGATGAAATAATACATTGCAAACTGTTTTCATAACGTTTTGGTACTGTACAAGGTGCATACATGAAATTATATTTACAGGTTTTTTTATAGCTGAATTATATCAAAGATTCAATAATTATTTACCTAGTGGATGACCATAGCACTAAAAGCCGACATAATATCCTGTCCAACCACCATTAGTGCAGATCTTGCTTCTCATAGAATTA
>PVKA01041937.1:0-17739 GCA_004027165.1 Ctenomys sociabilis
GTGCTCATCCAGCTCTGCGGCTGACTGTCAGAAGCCAATCTTGCAATTTCCTGTACATTTATGTATCTTATGAGGTATCTGTTCTTCTAGTAAAGTCCTGATGGATACAGTTAGATTTGTTGTATTTCAAAATGCATGAGCTGCTTATTTCAAACTAAAAGTATTGACTGTATGATGTCCTCTTTACCATACATTGTTTTTTTGAGTCTGCTCCAAGAATATACAAATTATTTTTTGTCTTCAGTTTTTTTAGGGATAAAATAGTGCACTAGAAGCTATGAATCTTTCTTGAAGTGGAAATGAAAGGACCACCCTGCAAAAAATCCATCTAAAAATTTATGATATAAACAAACTTCAGCAACTCAGACTGGCCTCTCAGCATCATGACTCTTGATGACTTAGAATTTCTTCACAATAAAATACAAATAAGTCTGCATCTCTAAAAAATAAAGCTCATCTTTTACATGAGACAGTTTTCTAGTTTATCAAAAAGCTGCATTAGAGTGTTTAATAAATCATGCTGCATTCAACCCAGGGATAGAAAGCACAATTGTCTAAAACAAAATACGTTAGGAATGCAGAAAAAAACATCAATTCTCAGTATGATACTCAGATTCCCTATAAATTAGTCATAAAATATTTATTAATTTTCTATGAAGTTTAAAGTAGTGAAAAACTAATCTTTTTCCTGAATGAATATGAGGCGTGCCTGCTACTCTTAGTGCATACTTTAGTGTTTGACCAATTTTAACATTTTTTATGTTTTAGTAAGAAGATAGCTATTTTTTCCTTCTACAAAAGCCAATTTGTCTTCAGGGCAAGGATATCCTAGGAGTCTAAACATTATGGAAGGATCAGAGAGACATCTGGCTTGTGGGGTCTTCGGCAGATGCTGAGGGTCACATCTCCCACCACCTTGGTGGTGCTTCTCCTTGGGCAATCTTGATTGGACTTCCAGAAGGGTGCTCACAAAAGAGTGGGAGAGGTTGCAGCTCGCAAGGGTTGGGACAAAGGCATCTCTGCTTCTGATCTAGAGATGCGCAATGATTTATGGATTTGGTTGTACATATGGCTCCTACAGACCTGGAAGGCTCTCACTCCGATGACCTCTGCCCCTCCCTCATCCTGAACAAATGCAGACAGTTTGCTCAGTTTCTCCTCAGATTGCAGGCAAAGAGAAGATGAAGAAATCAGTAGTTCTGTGGACTCCAGTCCACAGAGAAAGAGAAGTCTGCTTTACAAAAAGCTGCAGGAGTTAAGAACACCAGGGAATGGGAGTTAGTAGAACAATACAATTCTGCTTTTATCCTTTATGGGGAGAGTAATTTCTTCTCAGACTCAGAAACATAATCGTCATTATTTTTGATTGAAAAGTATCTGTCAGCTTTCTCACTCATTCTTGCTCTAGCTCTTGCTGTCTCTCTATCTCCCTCCTTCTGCCCATTTCTCTCTCTCTCTCTCTTTCTCTCTTTCTCTCTCTTTCTGTCTCTTTCTCTCTGAAGGATTTTGAAGTGGCATTTGTGTTCTTGTATACTACTCCAGGGAAGAAGTACAGGATGACTGAATTTGTTTTGACTTTGAAATTAAACAAAACATACACAGTTTATTCACCAATTAGTTTTGTGAGCTGACACAAGTTATTGCTAGGAATATTAGTTCCCAACAGCATATGGTAGGAATAATAGTAAAATTGATGTCTTAATATTGTTAGCACTACCAAAGTTCTTGTCACAGATATAGAAGCACAGTAAATAGGGCCAGGGAGATAGCTCAGCAGCCTAAGCAGTTGCCTGTCCTTCTCCAGGTCCTGAGTTCAATGTTCTGTCTCTGGGGCCAAAACAAGAAGTTCAACAAATAGTGGATGCTTCCTCTTTCCTTGAAAAACCTCTGCTTACACCAATCTTTGCTTAGAATTCTTTGTAACTCTAGCTCTAGATAGAGGTGTGTGTTACACCTTCAGGTTTAGCTCTCTGTAACTGGGATTATACTCATACCTTAGCAGATGTAATAAGCTACAGCCAGAGTTTATCACTACAAAGTACAAGGGCTCCAAATTCCTCCTCTGCTGATCAGTAGCTTTTTTCTTCTTTCCCTCTTAATAGAGACAGCACTGCCCACTACCTCAACCTATGTTCGCTCTCCATTTCTCTCTTGGTTTTGATTCTTTGCTCCAGGAATAATATTTTATCCAGGAAGTTTTGTGAGATTTCAGTACCCCCTCAATCTAAAATAAAATCCCTAAATTCTCATTTTTGTTTCCCATACTTCTAATTATTCAGGCCCAGAAATCTGGCACATCTTCCTTTCTGCGTCTTGCCCGCTGCTGTGGACTTCTCTGTTCTGTGGCTGTTCCCTTGTGAGCTAACTGTAGGAGCTGCCCATCAACATGTGCTGCCTTGAGTTTAACCTGTAAGGCATTTGAGCAAAGAGCTTAGCTGCACCAAACCAATGTTACAAGATAACTCATATTAGAAACCCATAGTTTTTGAGCCCAGCCCGAGTAACTTGATGATTTGAATAGACTTTGTCTCAAAATAAAATACTTTAAAAACATGTCTGAGAAAGTAGTTCAGTGTGGAGGCCCTGTATTCAGACCCCAGTACCACACAACCACACAAACACATAATCACGCTTTAAAATAGTCTTTATTTGTACTTAATCCCTCTCCATGAGCAAGCGTTTCTGAGCAAAATCATGCCTTGTCTACATGGCTCTCTTTCAGCTACTGTCCTCTTTCCTTCTTACTTGTTGGTTCATTTCCTGTTCTTTCCCTCCAGAGCTGCACCATCACAAAACGTCCTCCTTGAGCCGCCTGTCCACAGCCACTCCTCTTGATTTCTCCTACAGGGACCTTTCAAAAGCCCAGATATGCCCATGTTATCTTGTAAGGCTGTCTCATGCAGAAGCAAAGTTCCTGTGGTTGGAATTGAGTGAAGCTCGCCTAACGGTTTACTCTCACCAACTTCTTGACTCCCACCTCTGCGCTTCTCATGTTTGGTCAGTCTCATCCTCTTCAGCGCAACATATACCGCCAGACTGTTTTGTTCCCTTGCCTCTTATCTTGGACTGCCTTGCTCCTCCAGGGCCTTAGAAAAACCCTGCTTCCCCACTTTAATACCTCCTATCTGATGGTTTGGGGCCGACAGATTAGCTTCTCCCTAGTTCTCCATGCCAAGTAGCTAAAATATCATGGTCCTTAATGGAAAGGTTAATAAAGGTTGACATCTTGCCCTGCCCAGCTCGGCCACAGAGTTCTACCTGCTTTTCCAGAAGCCCAGCCTCACCCATATCCAAGCCATGTTTCAGACTTCTGTGCCTGTCCCCATGCTGAGCCACAAATGAACTTCACTCCAGCCATCTGGCAGTCCCTTCTGATTTTGAGGGCTCAGTAGGACTTGTCTTTTCCTTGTGAAGCCATCACTCACCCATCCAAGCAGGTGTCTGCATCCCTGGTGCCCCCACTCCATATGTCTCTATCACTGCCCTTATCTCCTGAACCAGCCTTTCTTTTTCAAATGTGATCCTTTTCTATACTACTTTGAGAACTCTTACAGGGAAGACACTATATCTTTTCTGCACATATCCTTCTATCCTCTAGTACAGCACCTGGTCCATAGTAGGTACTTACTATATGTCATAAAAAGGGGGGAAAAGCCTTTTCTATGAAATTACCCTAGCTTTATCAGGTATAAATAATTGGTCCACTATCCAAATTTGTTTGTAGCAGGGGCTTAAACACAGCTTTCCTGGATTTAAATTATTGATCTCATACTTACTAATAAATAATGTCGAAATATTTAATTCTCAGTTTCCTCATTCCTAAATAACCTATACTTATGAAGTGATTAGATAATGTACTCTAGTGATCAGATCATCAAATTAATCAACTTATGATTGGTTTCATATATATATTGTCTTTCCAGGTTACATCTGCTTGCATCCTGTTACCATGTATTTTCATTAGCATTCACAGAATCTAGAGTGCTGCCTTAATAATTTTAAACAAACTGAAACACGGGCACAAAGAAATCAAATCAGCTCTGCACACATTTGAATCAAAAAGAGTGCTAACTATATCCTGAGTATTATTTGAACATCTAACCTGAGGCAGCACAGACAACAATTTGACACTTGTAGAAATACTGACATACTCTGTCAATGTGCATAATATGGAGGGATGGTGAGGGAACACAAGAGGCTTGTAAAGAAGAATAATTCTTGGAATTTTAGGTGCAGTACTTAAAACTGTGCTAAGCAAAAGAAAGGTTCCACCATGTACAGTTATGGTCAGATAAACAGTCATAAAATAATGTCTGCGCTGCTGAATTATGGGAAACAGAACTTACTTGAAACTAAGGTCTTGGATCAAGATGCAAGATTTATCGGTGCGTAGCTTTGACTGTGGTACTGCATCAGAAGTGTCTGCATAGTTCTGCTGCTTGTCTCAGAAGCACTCTTCACAGCCCTTGGGGATGAATTTGTGCACTTTAGGAAGCAGACCTAGATCATCTGCCAAAACAAGATTTCCTAGGTTTACTTCTAAATATAGCTTTAGTTTGGGTAATTTGCGATAATCAATTTTGAAGAACATTTAAACTCAATTTAATGTTTATCTTCTTTGCCAATCCTTGGAGCCTGCTTATATGATGACTCTCATTCAAACTAGAAGATTATATACCTATTAAATATGTACATGCAAGTGAAATCACTGTACATCCTATAAGCGCAAATTTAACTCTGGAAGATGTGTTGCTTTCACTGATGCATTTATTCATTTGCTGAGGGTGTTTTTTTTAAGAGTATGCATGTATTAAATATAACATTTAGAGTGATTCGCTTTGAAAATTCCTTAATTTCCTAACAAAATAGTGCAATTATGAAAATTTCACTAGTCTTATATTTACCATTGCCAGTACATTTTATACTCAGCTTTGAGATTTGCAGTAGCTTTATGAGGGTCATATTTATTTATGAAATTGTGCACCAGTTATGTGTTTACTGATACAGGATCGTAATTATTTTATGTTTGCCAATAGTCTTATATTTAGTAAATTTGACAGAAGTAACTTCCTGCCAGAGAATCAAAATTCCAGTTGTAAAAGATTTTTTTTTTTCAAAACACCCATCTTTGGCAATGAGATGTTAGCATCAGAATGACAAAGGTGAGGCTGAAAGTTCTCATTTAGGTTAAGAGTTGCTGTGAATCAGGACCCAGAAATGGGTGGTCCACATAGAACTGGAATCACATGGGAGCTACATCAGCCTGCAAAGGTAAGGTTTAAAAAATGGCACAGGTGCAAATCACACACATAAGTACTTGAGTTAAATTAGAGCATGTGAGAAGGGGACAGACACAACAAGAAACCCATGCTGGGAGAAAAATAGAAACTATAAAATAAAGTCAAGTGTTGAGGTGGTGAATTGGAGGACAGAAGACAATGACATGCAAGTCGAGGTGGTGATAAGCCTATGTGTTTGATTTTTGGTTTCAAATAAGTAGTAACATTTAAATAACATTGCTAAGTATGAAAGTGTGCCACAAAATGCATATTTCTGGCTTCTCTTGAAATTCAGAAATTTTTGAAGATGCTCAGTGAGTAGTTGCTGAACAGCAGCAGTCATTGCTTCTTAGTCATAAAGTCAATTTTGCTAGGGCCGGCGGTATAGCTCAGCGGACTAAGCACTTACTTAGGTAAGCGCAGAGGCCAGGGTTCGATCCCTGCTTCCACTTGCCGCGCCGGCCCCGCCTTCAGGTGCGCTGAGGCGGTGATTGGAGTCCGGGCGTGGTGGCGCACGCCTGTAATCCCAGCACTAGGGAGGCAGAAAGCAGGAGGATCACTATGAATGTGGGCTGCAGAGTGAGAACCTGTGTACAAAAAAAAAAAAAAAAGGAAAACTAAAATAAAGTGAATTTTGCTGAAGACAAACCACTGTTACCAGTTAGTCCAGCAACATTTAAATAGTACTCTTGTGTTTTCTGGGTGTTCTGGCTCAAGGGATGCATTAACACATTCTGCTAGGGAGAGCTGCACAGTGGTGCACGTCTGCCATCTCTGCCTCTCCCTTGCTGGCCTATCCAGCCAACTTAAAATACTAGCCTTGCTTTTCAGTGTAACTCAGTGGGTAGGCCAACTGTGAGTTGTCATAAATTGGAAATATATTGAAAGACACAACCATCTTCATGGCTGAAACTTTACAGATCAGGAGAAATAGGCTGAGCTTTAGGATGAAAACTGCAACAGCCACAGTGGGAGCAATGAAGCCATGTGGTACATATAAAACCCTGCTAAAACAGATCTTCATTGCACTTCTGCGTGGTTTGCGAAGAACAGATGGAGAAAAGTGGACCTGCAAACTGCCTCTGGCTTGTACACATTGTTATTTGATTTCTATATTCTATTTTCTTTCTAAATGTTTCATTGAGTACATTCTACATTACAAAAATTGCTTTCTAGCTTGTCTTTAGAACCGGAAGCTCTAGCAAGGGAGCCATGTTACCAAAATGCTACCTAGGTTTGGGGCTGTCCAGTGATGTGTTGTGACATGAACATTATTGTCTCATTTGCCTGTCACAGCGGTGTGCAGGGCAGATTCTATTATTCCTCCTCTTGTGCACATAACATTTTGTGCCAGACGAACTCTAGAACCCAGGCTCATGGCCATCACACACAGAGGAGTTTCTCCTTCATGTAAATACTGGCGTGACCCACACTTAGAATCTTTTTCTTATTTTTTTTTTTTTGTCATTCTTTTTCTCAAGTAAAACCTAGTACAACAATTTGCCCCAGGTTCTGAGTAATGCATTACAGTTCTATATAATAGTACCAGTGGCCACAATTAAGGTGTGCCCTGGATTTCCCTGTGTAACACTCCAAAAACTTCTGATTTTTCTTTCTTGTCTGTCTGGCAGAAGCCAATAGTTGTGAGTTGAAATTCATGATTGCTCTCGATGCATCGCTCTGAAACTTAAAATGATTCACCCCTGTGCAGTGTGTCATGAAACCACCCTGAGCGCAGGTCGTGCTATTATTTCCTTTGACTTAGCATCCCAGCCTGTGTTAATATGTGGTCCGTGTGTAGCTCTGTGCATTTCTATGCACCTCGTGTGCACTTTTACAAAGTTAATAACATTGTTACTTGCACTCTGGGTGATAGGACAAAGCCACTGTGATCCTGTTTGTGCCCTGTAAGTAAATGTAATAGCACTTAGTACCCACTGCCCTGCCACTTTATGAAATTAAGTGGTCCAGTGCAGAAGAATTGGAACATCACACTTGGTTCTCCAAAGTTAATGGTGATTTTCTTATTGGGTCACACAATATGGAGAAAATCATGCCAAGGAAGAATGCAAACATCATACCAAGAGGGAATACTATACTCCAGCTTACAGAAATGATTCAAATCACGATCTCATTTTCTCATATTTGGCACTGGAGCTGTCATCCCCAAGTCAACTGCCCTACTGTTCTACGCAATGTGAGTTTGGGGCCTATGGGACCCTGATGCTAACTCCAGGTGAGCCCTAAAAGACATAAGAGAGTCAGTAATGTGCTTTGTTCAGACTTCAGCTCAATGACGGCCCCCGCATTAAGCTGCTCTTACAAGGGGAAACACATTCACGGTAGTCAATTTGGGGATGAATGAAATCTACTTTTTCTTCATATTGTATTTTAGGACTATAATCTACAAATAAAGAGAATAATCTGCTGAACAAGTACTGTCACTGCTGTGCTACTGAGAGATCATTCTGAAGAGACAGTTTGTATATGGAGGTGTACAGAATTCAGAGTGGCTCAAATGCTTGAACTGAACCATATCTGAAACCTGTGTTTCTATCATATTATTTCTAGAGTTGATAATTTAATGATTTTTTTCTTGAAAATATCATGTAAAAGCTAAAACAAGGGTCATTCAAGACTATAAAATATTGAATGCCAACAAGAGGATTATAATAAGCTTAAAATCAAGTCAAATACTTTATCACTTTCTGAACTGGGCCATTAATTTATATATGAAAGTTAATGTTTATGGACTATATTATCCTTTTTACTAGTTGTGATGTTCAAAAAACAAGTAGGGGGGCTGGTCAGATAGCTCAGTGACTAAAGTGTCTACTTAGGCAGAGTGCAGTGGCTGGGGCTTGATCCTGCGTATGCTGGTGCCACACCAGCCCTGACCCTGGGGCATGGTGAGACTGTGCTCAAGACTGGGCATAGTAGTGTGTGACTATAATCCTTTTTTTTTTTTTTTTTTTGGTGGAACAAGGGATTGAACTCAGGCCTTTGAACTTGCCAGGGAAGTGCTTATTCCACTGAGCCATCTCCCCAGCCCAAAGCTTTTTTACCCAATGACCTATTTATTTATTTATTTATTTATTTATTTATTTATTTATTTTTGTGGAACCAGGAATTGAACTCAGGCCCTAATGCTTGCCAAGGAAGCTATTATTCCACTGACCCATCTCCTGGCCCAGTGCTTGGGAGGCTGAAAACAGAGCAGTCACTATGAGTCTGATTTGTATAGAAAGACCCTATAGATCCTGTACTAAATACATAAAAACAAAAACAAGAAAGAGCAAAGAATGAAAACAACATGAAGACTTGAATTTTTGAACTAATTGTTCTTGATCTTTATTGCACATAAGGATTACTAAGATGGTTTTTATAAATGAAGGATAACCAGAATTAGTGCCTTAATACATGATGAGGAACCTTGCAAGAGAGTGTACTGGTGTCCGTACTTCGCAAAGCACAGCAAATGATTCTGAGATGCATAAAGGTTGGAACAACTGTCTTCAAATCTTACTGGATTTTATACAGGTATTTCGTTATTTCATTACAAAGTTGCATTGCTTTTTGCTCTTTGTGGTCCAACTTCATGAAGAAAGTGCATACATTTTTTTCTCTATTGCATTCACAAAAAGAGCTAAAAAATAGACACTTAATAAATCTATGCTAATCAGACTCACATGTACAAACATCTCATTGTCTCCTTAGTGTGAGAACCTGAAAAAGAAAAAGATAATCTGAAGAATGGAATCAATACTGGGAGACGGGAATGAATATGTTCAAAGGGAAAGAGTTACTGAGTTGAGAGGGTCACAAGAGGCAGTGGAGGTAACAGATTTATATTGTATGTAAGCAGGATGGTTTGGACAACTATACTGTGCATTTCTGCTGGTCTACAGAAATAAGCAGGCAATGCTTTAATTTCTTTCATCTTCTTTTTTCAATTGTTTCTATTTTTTCTCATCTTAATTTATTATGCATTTCTTTTTTTCTTTCTTCCTGCAAAATTTTACATGCATATATCTGATAATATGAATAACTGGTTGGAAGACAACACTGTTTTACAACAAATGCTGAGAAACTCATATTATTTGTTAAGTGAAATTCTGCATCACTTGTGATTTTGTTGTGTTTTCTGATTTCTACCCTTTTTTAAAAAAAATGAAAAGCATGCTAATTAAGTTAACATGGGCAGGTGAAGATGTTTCAGTTTTCATGCTGTTGATCTGACAAAAATAGTTCTGAAAAACCCTACCTTTTATGGAAACTGTACTCATAAGGAAAAGTTCATTAATATCTTAATAAATCAAGTTTTAGTGACATTCTGTTCTTTTCTGGAAACAATTTTGAATTACTCAACACCCCTCAGCAAGGTAACGTGTAAGGGAAGCTCAGAGACTGAACCTTCCATGCAGATGTTCAATAGGTACTTAGCTCTTGTTAAAAGTGACTTTTAAATCATTTCATATAATCTTTGCTGCATTTAAATGAAGGCTAAAGAAGTTAGCTTGTTGATGATTTTCTTAATGAAGGAAGTTTACTTTTAATGGAAAACTAATTTAATGTGCTGAAACACAGAAATCTTATTGCCACTGCTCATTTGTGAGGTAGCACAGTGCTGCCAATGTGTAACATGTGTTCTGATTGTTTGGAAGTAGTGTGCAAAACAGTGCTACAGTTTCCCTGTATTTATCTAGCAAGAAGAAATGAAATCATATAAATATCTTACCGATACTTGTATCAGTTCATTGGTACATCTTCCTCTTACAGAAAACAAATGATGTTATTATCTTAAAAATGTTTTTTCTATATCAAAAACAAAATTATTTTACTGAAGACATACTTTGAATAATTACTATTCACAAATTATTAACTTAATAAAGTAATTTGAACTATTTAAGTATAATTCAATATGGGTCAATTTGAAGATATATATATATATATATAGTGAAATTCATGCAATACTTTATATGTAATATGTGTATCTCAGGAGATTTTTGTCTATTCTGACAACTAATGTAATATGTGAGATCACCATAGCTCCTATAAGTAGGTACAAGCCTAGAGCTGGGTATTTTTCGTTCTTTCTGGGGGAATTTTGACACTGTATCTGAAGAAGCACTTTGTAACCCCCTGCCACAGAATAATACCAGATGAGGTCTGAGTAGTCCCACCAGTTCTAAATGAGAGAAAGTGGTGATTAGTCTCCTGATGTTTATACTGAAGAGATAGAGAAGTATTTAAATCAACCAACTTGAGAGTATGAGGAGAAAAGTTTAGTGTTTTGAGTAATCAGATTATTACAGTGTCATGTACCACTGCCCCTCAGAAAACAAATTTATAATTTTGAAACTAAGACATTGCAAAAGTAAAATTCCTCCTCCACAAATATACATATAGTCTTTGACATCGCTGCTATAGTTTCTGCACATATTCACTTTGTAGTAGAACTTTGACAACACATAGACCCAAAAAATTGTGACAGGTTTAAGTTTGACTCAGAATCATATTTCCCATTGAAAGTACCCAGCACTCTAAGGCTTCTACCTTGCATGTGTGTTAACCTTGAATTATAACTGAGTCCAAACAGTATTTTTCTAGGAATCTTGTAGCATTAATCTGAGGGGGAAGCTGGGATAGATCACTACTCAGAGCCGTTCACTCCTTCATGATGGATCAAAGACTTGCTGAGCGATTACTCTTTTTCAGCCAAGGTGAGCAGCATTAGGATCACAAGTTGACAAGAAAGTCTGGTGACACTCGTGCCCTGCCAGTGCCACCATCCTCCAACAGGGTTCCTTTCTCATCTTGGAGGATTCATGGATCTTAAACACAGAGAATAAACAACTTCAGGAAATGGAAAAGATGTATTCACAGTACCAAAGCCAGAGCAGGACGCTTAAGACAAATACACATGCAGTCACCTAAGTGGTGTCACGGAGAGGGAGCCGATTCTATGGACTTGGTAGCTTATCACAGTTTTCATTAAAATAATGTGAAACTAAAATGACTGAGAAATACACTATGAAAAAGTAGATAATTTTTTACATGACAAGAACTTTTATGAGCTAACCTCCAGGCTGTGTGTTACATGAAGAACAACTTTGGGGTACACAATTGGCTAGAACCACTGGTTCAAATCCCAGCTGAGTTGATGCAGCTTTCCCTTCCTGCCAAGTTAGATAAATTGAGTTTGGCGTGGTCTATGCGCCTTTTGGGAAAGACCTTAAAACCCCATCTGTTCTATTTATTTTAAAGATCCCATTGCAGTTTTTTAAAAGAGTAGGCATTTATTCTGAGATAAATTTGGGACACCCTCTGAGAATTCAAGACACGTAGCAGTACCCCAGGGATGCCCACATTATAACAGTGACTGATGATGTCACACATTGCCACCGCCATCACCATCACCGCGGCCACCTCAGTGTGCTGACAAATGAGAAAAGCATCAAAACTTAGCAGCTGGGAAAGGCAGAGAATAATCTCTCTTAGATAGAATAAGATCTGACCAAAAATAAAATCAAACCTCCACTTGTTCTTATTTTATTATAAAAGTTCACCTTGTTAAGAAGACCTCACATAGAAGGAGAAGGGAAACTGTAAAGGGTCAAGCGTGGCTGCTTCTCCTGCCGTTCATCTCGCCCCCTTGCATCCTCTGTCGAGGGATGCAGTGGTGAATGCGTAGCTTAGCCCAAACGGAGCCTCGAGGTGCAGTGGCACTTATAGGACACAGCTAATAACGGCTACAGCTTTTCATGACATCTCTCTGGTAAGCTTCAGCATGACCTTGTCAAAGTTAAAAGCTCATAAAATTCCTATTTACTTTTTATGGCATTACAATTCTGCATAACAGTGCTTAAAACAAAAACAGAGTATAATTATATTGTCAATCAAGCAGCTAAGAAAGGCATTTTCCACCAGCCTCATACCTAGCTAAGTGTAAATAATTTATAAAACCAAAAGTCATGACTAAGTGGCAGTGTTTGGGGGCTAGTTAAGCACTTGTCATAGTGCTGGGGTTTAAGAGCGCTGGGCTAAAACACTGTTTGTTTACTTTTATCTGGTGAGTTTAAAAAAAAGATGTGTCATTTGTGCTTGTCGACTTTCCATTCGGCCCCTAATAAAAATATCAAATTGTCAATAGAAATTTGAACAGGTGTACAGTGAGAGAAATAATGATGTTTTATTCATATGCATTTCCAGCCTATTTAACTTCATCCAACAAACAACAAAAAATATTTTCTTCATTACCTCCAATTAATGTAAATGTCAAATGTGTTGAATATATTATCACGCGGATAATTTGTTGTGTTGATTGATTTGTAGAATGTTTTGGATTAAAGTAACAATTTTTCTTCCTTGACTCACAATTGCATGTTGTTATTTGTCACCTCTGGTTTATGTAAATAACAAATTTGTTTTCATTAGATCTAACACTAATTCTGGTAAACAAGATTTTCAAAGTGTCAGTGATTTCTGAGATTGCCAGCTCCTTCATTGTTATCTGTTATTAATTGTTAACTGGACTTCATGTTAATGACCAAATAGCCTTTGCAATGTTTTACAATCTAAGAAAATAATAATAGAATAAAATTCAAATATTAGCTTAAATTCCATATGCTTTTTTATGCTTGAAAGTCTATTTCCAATCTAGATCCTGGTAGTTGTCTCTCAGAATATACTACATTATAACAAAAATGTGTAACATGAATACTTTCTGTAATTGGATTCATGCTAACTTTTAACCCTTCTGTCCATTTCTTAATCCTCTTCTTAAATATATTGAGAATTTTTAAAAGTTAGTTTTTAAACACATGATTTAATATATCTAACAGACTTCTCCATATGATAATGAAGAGAGATTTTAAATTTAGGTATCAGTATATTTTCTATTTACAGTTAAAGATAAATGTAAGTGATTTACTTCATAATTCAGCAAGAAAATCTGTGTGTGTGTGCACACACAAGAGCATACGTGCCCATTATCTGATAATTGAAATTAATTTGCCTTTGTGAAGTGAGAAATTTGAAGAAAGACGTGAGGGGCTGCTGATGATATATACGAGTATACCACAAAGTCTTAATGTTATCTCTGAGACTCATACTGTGGGCTCCTTCTACCTTGAGCTCCTTTTGCCTTGGTTTTCTGTCACATAAAATGGGGATAAGAGTATTTACTATGTAATATTCGTGCAAATGTTATATATTTACCAGCATCTAGCATATGGAATTGCCCATGGCTGAAAACCAGCTACTTAGCATTACAAACTTGCCCCTCCTCAATTTGTTTCCCATGTGAAAATATCCTCTAAATAAAGATACTTTTGTATTGCAAGGAAATGTGATTTTTCAAGGAAAAGGCTTTCTTGCATATGTAGCTGATACAGATTTCAGGTGAGCTCTTCAAATGCGTAGCAATCAGATAGCTCAGCGGAGTAAAGTACCTGCTTAGGCAGAGCACAGTGGCCTGGTTTGATCAGTGGTGTGTTGTGCTAACCCCTCCCATGGGGGTGGGCAGGCTTTGATGGAGATTGAGACTGGGTGTGGTGGCGTGCACTTGTAATCCCAGCGCTGGGGAGGCTGAAAACAGGAGAATCACTACTCTTGATCTACCTAGTGAGATCCTGTAGACCCTGTACTAAGTACATAAAATAATAAATAAATAAATTAATTAATTAATAACAAAAAACACAAATGGTAGTAAAGATACTGTTATGCACATTTCAAGAGCCCAACTTCTGAAATTTTAAACTCACCTGACAGTTGGGCCTCTGCGCCTTCCTATATGGTCTAAGTATGCGTTTTCAGAATCTGTGGACTTTTGGGATGGCACAATTTAAGTGCGGTGATAGAATGACCAAGGGCACGGAGGACAGAGACCTCTCATTTCATGTGCCGTCCTAGGTATCATCATCCAGGCTGCTCATCCGCTGTGTGTGGGGAGGCAGCACACGGCTCATCCTCAGGGATCCCTTCAGGTCCGGGCTTTCCAGCTTTCTCATGTTGGCTTCTTAAAGGTGTGGCGCAAGGGCAAGCAGGGCAGCCCTGCCTTTCCCTTGTATTTGGTACCATTCATTGCCTTATTGTCCCTTCCCCTCCTCCACTCTCCTGGGAAGCACATTCCAGTCTCTGTGCTCCCAAGTCTCATTCACTTCTCAGAGACACGCTTCTCATCTGCTCTCCACCTAAGGCTTGGTCTGCAGGTGCATATCGGCATCACTTGTGGGAGTCAGCTTCGTCCCACTGTAACGAACACTTCAGTCAATGAGCGCATCAAGCCGAAGCGTTTACTTTGGTTTGGTGCATCCTAGGCTACAAAGCATGATCAGGCACATCCATTGCTCTTCAGCATATGGCGTGGGTGCTGCAAGCAATGGAAGTGAGCAGATGGTGGGGCGAAAACACTGGCCTCTGTGCCTAGGGAACACAGGACAATGAAACCCAGGGTCCCACTATTGCCTTCAAAGAGAGACCACAGCGACCTATACACCTCCCCCAGGCTTCCAACAGTGCCTTGCTAGGAACTCAGGAGCCTTTAGAGGGAAAATATACACATCAGATGGTGTCTTTTTCCTAATGCCTCAGGAATATTCTAGCAATGCAAGAACTAAGGGAGAAACAAAAGAGGGACTAAAAATGGAAGGGCATGCATCCTTTAGGAGTCGGCAGACTGTCATCCATCTTCTCATCCCTTTGCACCAGCCTGAGAAACATGGATCAGTAACAGGATTTCTGTCGTGACTCAAATGTGGAAGGAGAGAGCAGGGGGACAAAGCCCCGGACAGTGTTGAGAGGCCAGAGACCGGAAAAGTCAGAGGAATCCCAGCAGTGGCGGGGAAGTGCTCACTGATAAACTTCCCCCCGCAGTGATTTGAGGCCCAGGGTGGCCTAGAGACATGACACTGTGTGCAATAGTACCACAGGGTTATGGCCAGCAGCAGCTGGCCTTCATTTTCTATAAACACTGTCCAATTCTAAAATTATCAAAATGCTTCTAAACTCCATAAAAAAAATACCTATTTAGAAGCATTTAAGTGTCCCATAGCATTCACGTGTAATGTTGGCATGCCGGTCCTAATGTATATCTATGGCTTCCCATTTTCACAGACATTTAATGCCCAGGAGGCCTCAGTGTAAAGGAAGGGCTACAAAAAAATACAAAAGGCGCACAGCTCAGCTAGCAGCAAACTTCCCCCAGCATGGGCAGCAGTTGCTAGAGTGGTAGTAGCTCTCATGACAGGACAGCAGCATCGCAATTTCTTTCTGAAGGCCCTTTGTCATCAGTGTGACTGTAGAAGTCTGGTCAAATTTCATGTGTCACTGACTTAGTCAATCAGAAAAGCATTCTCCACACTTAGAGCCCTGACAAGCAGCATTCTCTAGGCCGTATTCCTCTCAGGCATTCCAGAATTAGGGACCAAAGCCATAACCCTTAGTAAGCAATGTAATGCAAGTGCATTGAACGATGGTGAGATAGGGAACGAACTAAGGAATTCAACTGTGCTAAAATTATAAATAAATACATAAATAAATAAACAAGCAAGCAATACATCTTTACACAAACGCATGCATATATTACTGTATAAACGTACCAAAAATACACACAAGCATAAATATTGAATTGAGAGTTCACGTTTCCTCCCTTTTAATATAAAATATGACAATGTACTATTCATACTATTCTATGCTGAAGAATATCTTGCCACTCAGTCTTAGCTTTTATTTTGTCCTTCTTAAACAAACTCCTTAATGGTATTTAATAATACTTATTCTTTGAGTACTTTATAGAGCATCTTTTTATTAGTAATTAATCTACTTTGACATGGATGCATCTATAGGAAATGGATGACTTGCCCTATATCATGTCTATTTTGTTCGCAAAATAATTTTGTGTATGACAGTTTACTTACCATAAGAAATCTCAAACTAGACATTTTGGAAGAACAAATGATTTCTGAATATTCTGAAATGCAAATGTTCTGAATGATCAGTATAAGTTTATTACGATTAAAAATATAAGGAGTAAAATGTATTTCACGAATGAGCATCAGCCTTCTCCAAGTTATCACTAAGGCTTGGGAGGAAAACAAAAGCTTAACTGGAAATTCATTATTACTGTACATTTCCTGTGCTAGCTGGTCAAATGGAAATATGCAAATTCTGCAGTGCTGACATCAGTGAGCGAGAGAGCAACTGAGACTTAGCATTATATAGTATTAGAGTTGAAGTGCAGCTAGAAGACACTCCGTGCCAATAAATATTATGTTCAGAGCTTTAAGCCAGCACTTGAATAGGCTCTTGAGACCCACTATTAGATTGGCAGACTCTGGTGGCTCCACACTGGAGAGCCATTCTGCAAACTCCAGAAATATTTCAGAAGAAATCAGGACCTTTCCTTTACTTCACCTTCTCCCTCCAGATTAAAAATAGCCTTCAATATTTGGGATAAGACAAAGTAGCCGTTAGGAGCTTGGAGCAGGTCACAACTTACTCATTAGACCTGAGCTGCAATATTCTCTGAGTGTTTATTATGAATTTTATAGTACTCAAAATCTCCACTGAAGAAAATCAATTTAATGAGGAAAATTTCCAGCAGACCAGCTGAGTTAAGATATTTTTTAAATGATCAGAAGGTGGATCTAATAAGAAATATGATGATAATGACTAAAGCTAGTTCTGTGCAAATTATATTTACTTGTGGAGCGATCTGGAAATTATTCTCCCTGACTCGAACACTCTGCTAAATATTTTAAGAAAAAAATGATTGTATGGAAGCCTGAGAATCCAACCATGTACTGAAGAAATGCCATAAAGTTTTAGCAGCAATGTACTTTGTTTAATAAAGATGATAGTGCTTAATTGGATATTGATCTTTGAATTTTTGTGTTCTTCAATATATCTATCAAGAAAAAAATATCAGCCACATATTTGGTGTGAGGGTTTAGCTAGAATCTGTGGTAGGATCCACATAAAATGAATAAAAGAATCACTTGTAAGTTATACCTAGGCTTAAAAGGTAGGAAGTCAGTTTATAGGGGCAAAACACGAATAATGTTAAAAAATAGTCAACTATATGGTATTAAGAAAATAATTTTAAGAAGATATATTGGTCTAAATGTGATCTAGAAAATCACCAGGAAGATTTCATTGAAAAAAAAAATTAAATAAATCTCCAAAAAAAAAAAAAATGGATGGGAACAGTTTAATGAAAGAATTAAAGAATAATTCAGGGGCTGGGGAGATAGCTCAGTAGAATTAAGTGCTTCCCTCGCAAGTGCAAGAGGCTGAGTTCAATCCCTGGTTCTGGAAAAAAAAAAACACTTTCAACAAAAGAAAGAGTTCAGGTTGAAACACTTACTGAAGACTATATTTTGTGGTGAGTATAATAAAGAGACCTTAATAGTGATGCTGTCAATATGCTTCTCGAGGATTTTTTTTTTTTTTTTGCCAT